>JAGDYQ010000017.1:288300-295800 GCA_021962125.1 Bulinus truncatus | reverse complement strand
CTTCAGACTATATCATTCTTACATCCCGAGTGGATGAGAGAGTTGCGTCCCTTGATAACTAATACATTTCTAGAAATTGTTGTGTTGTAACGAGAGTATTGATAGTTAGAATTATATTTGTTAGCAGGATGTTATCTGTTGGTGGTTTGTAGAAAAATAAATACTAACAAATAAACATTGATTTTTTTATACACGTACAAAGACAATCAGAAGATAGATGGATTGACATGTAAATAAACAGATAGATGAAAGATGATAGATCGGTTAATATACAGATAGAAACTCTGACAGACATTCAACTGTATAGATTGATAGACACTTGATGGATAGATAGATAGATAGATAGATAGATAGAATGACAGAAAGATAAATTGATTAATAGACATACAACAAATATATTGATAGACTGATTGATTAAGGCTAGCCTTTAATGTGAGTTATAGCTAAAATAAATCATAAAATGAAAGTTGAAAATTAGGCGACACAAGTGCTAAAAGGTCGTATATGTGAACATTGTCTCAAGTGAACACGATTCTATAAGATGTGCTCTGTTGTAAATGATGTGCTCTATTGTAAATGATGTGCTCTACTTCCTAATTCATCATTTGAACGAAATGTCACGAACTTCGCTTCAATGTAAATAAAAAAGATGATATCGAATGCAAAGAAAAAAAAAGTTAAATATTTTTGTTAAAATCAAGATTAGTACACCATATTCTAACGTACCTCGTGATCTACTTGTGACCTCCGACTACCAGTGACCTAAACATACACAGTCTGACCCCAGGTCAATGGTGCTCAATTCATTATGACACATAGAGTCTGTATGGTGGCCAATTACAGGATAAATATTTCAAAACAAAAAGTAAAAGATGAAAAATATTGTTTGTTCACTGAGTTCTTTTAATTCCTGATACAACAATTTGTACAACTTTTAGTCAACTATTTGTACAACTTTTAGTCAACAATTTGTACAACTTCTAGCAAACAATTTGTTCAACTTCTAGCAAATAATGTATACAACAATTTGTACAGATTCTAGACAATAATTTGTACAACACAACTTCTAGCGAACAATTTATAAAACTTCTAGCAAATAATTTGTACAACTTCTAGACATCAATTTGTACAACTTCTAGACATCAATTTGTACAACTTCTAGACAACAATTTGTACAACTTCTAGCCAACAATAGTTTCCAATGAAAGATTGACCCCTCCACACACCAACAGACTTGTTCATATATACACTGCCTTGTAAAATGTTTCTGGCTAACTGCTGTCTTGACCAAGGCTAATTGACTGTCTGGAACTGTGCTCTGAATGTTCCAAATTATTTCAGTTGATTTTTACACTACGTTACATAGACGGTGAATTGAACATCACTGGGGAAGGGGAAAGAGTAACTCTGCTCTGGACGGTTTTCTCCCTTTTCTTTTGTACTCGGAGTAAAGAAACCTCTAGATCGATGTGTGGCCCTTCACTCGGACATACCCCTCAACCCTCCCACCGCCAGCCTCAGACCACAAACCGTTTAATAAAAGTGAGGTATATAGGAGTAGTGAAAAATTTTAAGAGGATACCCAACTCTGGACAGACAAGTTAAAGAAATGTAATAATTACAGATGAAAGAACTCTATGAAGATACGATGTGGGTGTCGACATAATCAGCTTCAATTCGTAACTTTGAATACATTCCTACAGACCTGAGTACACACGGACATTTCTACTGATCTGAGTACACACGGACATTCCTACAGACTTGAGTGCACACGGACATTTTTACAGACCTGAACACACACGGACATTTCTACAGACCTGAACACACACGGACATTTTTACAGACCTGAACACACACGGACATTCCTACAGACCTGAACACACACGGACATTTCTACAGAATTGAACACACACGGACATTTTTACAGACCTGAGTACACACGGACATTCCTACAGACCTGAACACACACGGACATTTCTACAGACCTGAACACACACGGACATTCCTACAGAGCTGAGTACACACGGACATTCCTACAGACCTGAACACACACGGACATTTCTACAGACCTGAGTACACACGGACATTCCTACAGACCTGAGTAAACACGGACATTCCTATAGACCTGAACACACACGGACATTCCTACAGACCTGAACACACACGGACATTCCTACAGACCTGAACACACACGGACATTTCTACAGATCTGAACACACACAGATATTTCTACAGACCTGAGTACACACGGAAATTTCTACAGACCTGAGTACACACGGATATTTCTACAGACCTGAACACACACGGACTTTCCTACATACCTGAGTACACACGTACATTTCTACAGACCTGAAAACACACGGATATTTCTACAGACCTGAACACACACGGATATTTCTACAGACCTGAACACACACGGATATTTCTACAGACCTGAACACACACAGATATTTCTACAGACCTGAACACACACTGACAATTTTACAGACCCTAGCAAACACAGCCACAAAATATTAAACAGAGATTATTTTAAATAAAGTTAAATCTTCAAACAGATAAACTCATTAATGTGGTAGTAGAAAAATGCGGTCATATGACTGACTGACTGTGACTGGCATTTAATCAGTTTGTACAAAGTACCATGGTTCATGTTCTACTATTCTGTTTGTACAAAGTACCATGGTTCATGTTCTACTCATTTATTGGCCTCTCAGTCACATCTCAACATCAACTGATAAACATAATGGTTTAGAACTGCAGAGATTAATATAATGGGACTTTATCTAAGAACTTAATAGTCCACTGTGTTGTCGTTCTTCTTGTATTTAAAAAACTTGTTCAAACTTCAATGTTTACGGGGGAAAACTTGAACTGAACATTTCTACAGAAACTAAGAACAGCCAACACAACACTAAATCATGATAAGTGACGGTATATGAAATAATGATGGTATTTAAAAGTACCAAATAATATTAAAAACACAGACTGTACTGGCTGTTTCATATATCAGTATATCTAGTAGTGATAATATATATATATATATATATATATATATATATATATATACTAGTATTTAGTAGATATGGTATATCCTACAATGTAAAGAAATGAAGTTATTTTGTGCATTCTGTTGTCAAAAATAAAACAAACATTGAAAATCATTCTAATGGTTGCCATCCAGTCCTAACCTGATCCCAACTTGTAATATTATCAAATTCAATCTTTTTTTTCCCTCGCACACGGAATGTTTATAATTGTATATATTTGATATATATATATACATATATATATACTATTTGAATTACTGTATATATATATATATATATATATATATATATATATATCAATGTGTTAAAGTGTATTAACGTATTGACACTAATGTTACACCAAACATTCAAAATATAACAATGACCGTCAACATAAATGTAACTGGCTTGTAATATGATACACGTATATACACCATAGCTCAGGTAGGTGTGTGTGTGGTGGGGGTGGGTGGGTGGGTGGGTGGTAGAAGTAGTGTGACAGCTCACTGACAGTGGCCATTATTTATATTGATTTATCTCAGTGATGACACGTGGAAATATTTAAGGAAAATAAAATGGTGCGCATCAAAATCAGTACACAACTCACACACTTCATCTGAGTGTTTATCATATTAGAGTATTTATCTGAGTGTTTATCATACTGGAGTATTTATTGTAACAAGAACGAAAAATAATTCTTTTTTTTGTTCGTATATATTTGTGAGTAAAATGGACATGCGCAGTCCATACACATTTAGTCATAAGTAAACATGACAGAACTGTGATGAAAGGGTTTAGTTAGAGATTATTTTCTGTAGCAAACTACCAGTGTCACGTGGTACATGGTGTTAGAGATTATTTAGGATTAGGTCCAGGGGAGGAGGGGGGGTAGGTAAAAAAGAAATAAACTAACGGTCTCTGTTTCTTTCATGTTTTGTTGGTTTCTGTGTTTTCAAAAACAGAGAGCTAGAGAAAGAAACCTAGAGAGACTTATGTGATTCTTGTATTGGAGAGCTTTGGAGTGTTTCTGAGTGGAACACAATCACAGCAAAGAGTTCAGTGGAACACAATCACAGCCAACAGTTCAGCTGTCTAAATGGGAGTTTTGTTTCGGACATTTTCACACATGACAGAATTCTGTTGGCGTTTTACAAAACCAGATGGTGTGGTGGGGTTATTTTGGGAGTAGAAGAGTTGCATTCGAGTTCCATGTAACGAAATTTTTCAGGCGTAAAGATTTGATGGATGGTAGAGTTTGGATGGGTTTTCTTTTTAATAAATGACATGAAAAAAATGTTTTTGAGTGAATGACTTCAGAAAATGTTCTTTGTTTGTACAGGTACAATACACATGACGTGTTGTTTATAACGGGGTGAGTGGGTTGGTCACTGAAGAAATCTGTTTAATACTTTTGATTTGTGTTGGAAAAGGATTAAACTCTCGTAACTGATTTGTGTACACTGCTACTGTACTTGTTTTATCACGGTGTGTGTGAATACACTATACTGCACATGTTTTATAACTGTGTGTGTATGTGTACACTGTTACTGTAATGTTTTATTACTGTGTGAGTGTGTGTACTCTGTTACTGTACATGTTTTATTATTGTGTGAGTGTGTGTACTCTGTTACTGTACATGTTTTATTATTGTGTGAGTGTGTATACTCTGTTACTGTACATGTTTTATTACTGTGTGAGTGTGTGTACACTGTTACTGTACATGTTTTATTACTGTGTGTGTGTGTTCTCTATGTATGTACACTTTTAATGTTCATGTATTTCATAAATCACATATTACACCGTGAATTTAATCTTTGTAACTCTGTATATAAACAGGAATATTTCATTTGAGATCAATGTCCCTACCAAATGTCAGTTCATTGAATGTGTCCACATACTTCTAGCCAGGTGCCGCTATGTTATCCAGTATTTATTTAAACCGTGTCAAAAGTCTCTAGTGTTCACTTGAACTGGTCTGTGTATTGTAAGCGGTGAAAGGAGTCATCGGCGATTTGGTCGATAGAAGCAAATATTGGACTGGACTTTTAGACTTTTTTTCATTTCTCGCATAGTGTAGCTTATATCATGGCTTGAACTATTTACCTAGATGGATATCCCCAAGACTGAATCAGATGGAACATGGATGGTGTGATTGAATTAAGGATTTCAACATAGAATCTTTGTCCCAAACATTTTCATTGAGCTCATTTACTATAAAGCAATCTTTAAAAAAACATAAGGTAGCTCATTCAACTGTCCACCATGTTGGTCTATTGGTTATTACAAAGCCCCTGACTCGAAATATAATATCATATTATAGCAGTATTACTTGATACATTGACCAGTAAATAATAGCAGTATTACTTGATACATTGAACAGTAAATAATAGCAGTATTACTTGATACATTGAACAGTAAATAATAGCAGTATTACTTGATACATTGAACAGTAAATAATAGCAGTATTACTTGATACATTGAACAGTAAACAATAGCAGTATTACTTGATACATTGACCAGTAAATAATAGCAGTATTACTTGATACATTGACCAGTAAATAATAGCAGTATTACTTGATGCATTGAACAGTAAATAATAGCAGTATTACTTGATGCATTGACCAGTAAATAATAGCAGTATTACTTTATACATTGACAAGTAAATAATAGCAGTATTACTTGACACATTGACCAGTAAATAATAGCAGTATTACTTGAAACATTGACAAGTAAATAATAGCAGTATTACTTGATACATTGAACAGTAAATAATAGCAGTATTACTTGATACACTGAACAGTAAATAATAGCAGTATTACTTTGATACATTGACAAGTAAATAATAGCAGTATTACTTGATACACTGAACAGTAAATAATAGCAGTATTACTTGATACATTGAAGATCATGTACTTAAACAGGAATATGCAATAAAAAATACCAGTGGTAACCTCGGAACTTTGATTTATTATTATGGATGGTTGTTACATGAAGTAATATTAAAACGAATCGTTTATCTATTTTGCTTTTTTAATTTGTTGACGGTAGTTGAATCAATCGCGTATGATTTATAATTCAATAAATGTTTAACAACTTTCGAATAATGAATACCAATTAAATGTAATCAATTGACTTGTAAAACCTTCAAACATTTTAATTTAAAACACTGCAACACTAGGATTTATTAAATAGTGACTCGCTGTGGACATGGTGCTCATTTTTAATGACGTCATTTGTTGTGGTAGTGGACACCCCACCATATCGTCTTACCACACCACCTTCTCCATACAACTTAAAACCCTTTGTCTGCATCCCTCCCCACTCTCCCCGGAACAAACAGGTGAAAGCTGTCACGAAATAGATTTAATCAGAATAATAAAAAGACTAGTTTTAGTGAAATAATTATGACTTCAATATTTGTAAACGAAACAACACAAAGGGTTTTAATTCATTTATATTTTTACAATGTACACTCAAAACAATAAACGTCTAATGGGAAATCCGTTCAGCCACTAACGTATTTTGGCGCTTAACATTCAATGTAACCATAATGCTATTTTTAGCTTTTGTGACATTTTATGTGTATGATGTTCGTAATTGGATGCAAAGATTGGATGTAATATATAATGTATGAGTGTGAGTACACTATGGAATGTGACTAAACGCACTGAGCAAGTTATATATATTTACATGACCTATCTGGTCCAAGTGCTGGACATGTTAGCTTAGTAAAATATACAAAATAAAGTATCAAAGGAAGAACAACCTATTTGCATATTGTTTAGTTAGACCGAATGTGAATAGTTTTAAACGTTCTGCTATTAGTGATAAATAATTCCACTAAACGTCTACACACAGTTGCATAAGTTACTTAATAATTATTGTTGCTATATGAATTGTGTGTAAACTGGTGTCATTTTCTGTTGTTTATCCCACAGTAGCCGTTAACAAACCAGCAAACAACAGTAACAAAGTTATTGGCAACGGCGGCATGAATATACCAGTCCATAAAGGTAGTCTAGGCAACCAAGAGAAACAAATGAATTTAAAGAGAAGTCCCTCAAGATGAAGAGGTAAGTGTCTGCTCCTTTTACCGGGTTCCATGGAGCTTGTAATGGGGGGACTGTACCCCCCTTTACTCTTTTAAATTGTTCGCGTTTGGTTTTCTTATATACATATATATGTCTTCTGTCTATTTATTAATCTTCACTATCAAATGGTCTTTCTAACTATATAGTTTTAAATTTTAGCAAGACAGATAAGTCCAAATACATTACTTAATTATACGTCTGGCTGTCGTCTTTAAATCTAGTAAACTATTTATAGACCATTCGACTCCACCTAACATATATTGTGCATCTATGTAAAGTACTGTGTGTACATAAGTCTGTCTACACCACCTGTTACTTATATCCACCTGAATCCAGCCTCAGATTCACCTGAGAGAGTTACTCAAGAAGCAACGCTGAGGATG
>JAGDYQ010000017.1:277186-287800 GCA_021962125.1 Bulinus truncatus | reverse complement strand
TAATAAAAACACTGTACAGTAACAGAGTACACACACTCACACAATAATAAAACATGTACAGTAACAGAGTATACACACTCACACAATAATAAAACATACAGTAACAGAATATACACACTCACACAATAATTAAACATGTACAGTAACAGAGTACACACACTCACACAGTAATAAAACATTTTCAGTAACAGAGTACACACACACAGTAATAAAACATTACAGTAACATAGTACACACACTCACACAGTAATAAAACATGTACAGTAACAGAGTACACACACAGTAATAAAACATGTACAGTAACAGTTTACACATTCACACAGTAATAAAACTTGTACAGTAACAGTGTACACATACACACAGTTATAAAACATGTGCAGTAAAGTGTATTCACACACACCGTGATAAAACAAGTACAGTAGCAGTGTACACAAATCAGTTACGAGAGTTTAATCCTTGTCCAACACAAATCAGTTACGAGATTTTAATCCTTGTCCAACACAAATCAAAAGTATTAAACAGATTACTTCAGTGACCACCCCACTCACCCCGTTATAAACAACACGTCATGAGTATTTTGCCTGTACAAACAAAGAACATTTTCTGAAGTCATTCACTCAAAAACATTTTTTTCATGTCATTTATTAAAAAGAAAACCCATCCAAACTCTACCATCCATCAAATCTTTACGCCTGAAAAATTTCGTTACATGGAACTCGAATGCAACTCTTCTACTCCCAAAATAACCCCACCACACCATCTGGTTTTGTAAAACGCCAACAGAATTCTGTCATGTGTGAAAATGTCCGAAACAAAACTCCCATTTAGACAGCTGAACTGTTGGCTGTGATTGTGTTCCACTGAACTCTTTGCTGTGATTGTGTTCCACTCAGAAACACTCCAAAGCTCTCCAATACAAGAATCACATAAGTCTCTCTAGGTTTCTTTCTCTAGCTCTCTGTTTTTAGAAAACACAGAAACCAACAAAACATGAAAGAAACAGAGACCGTTAGTTTATTTCTTTTTTACCTACCCCCCTTCTCTCCGGGACCTAATCCTAAATAATCTCTAACACCATGTACCACGTGACACTGGTAGTTTGCTACAGAAAATAATCTTTAGCTAAACCCTTTCATCATAGTTCTGACATGTTTACTTATGACTAAATGTGTATGGACTGCGCATGTCCATTTTACTCACAAATATATACGAACAAAAAAATTATTTTTCGTTCTTGCTACAATAAATACTCCAATATGATAAACACTCAGATAAATACTCCAGATAAACACTCAGATAAATACTCCAATATGATAAACACTCAGATAAATACTCCAATATGATAAACACTCAGATAAATACTCCAAAATGATAAACACTGAGATGAAGTGTGTGAGTTGTGTACTGATTTTTGATGTGCACCATTTTATTTTCCTTAAATATTTCCACGTGTCATCACTGAGATAAATCAATCTAAATAATGGCCACTGATAGTGAGCTGTCACACTACTTCTACCATTGTAAGTGAGCTGTCACACTACTTCTACCACTGTAAGTGAGCTGTCACACTACTTCTACCACTGTAAGTGAGCTTTCACACTACTTCTACCACTGTAAGTGAGCTTTCACACTACTTCTACCATTGTAAGTGAGCTGTCACATTACGTCTACCATTGTAAGTGAGCTGTCACACTACTTCTACCATTGTAAGTGAGCTGTCACACTACTTCTACCATTGTAAGTGAGCTGTCACACTACTTCTACCACTGTAAGTGAGCTTTCACACTACTTCTACCATTGTAAGTGAGCTGTCACACTACTTCTACCATTGTAAGTGAGCTGTCACACTACTTCTACCATTGTAAGTGAGCTGTCACACTACTTCTACCATTGTAAGTGAGCTGTCACACTACTTCTACCACTGTAAGTGAGCTTTCACACTACTTCTACCATTATAAGTGAGCTGTCACACTACTTCTACCATTGTAAGTGAGCTGTCACACTACTTCTACCACTGTAAGTGAGCTGTCACACTACTTCTACCATTGTAAGTGAGCTGTCACACTACTTCTACCATTGTAAGTGAGCTGTCACACTACTTCTACCATTGTAAGTGAGCTGTCACATTACGTCTACCATTGTAAGTGAGCTTTCACACTACTTCTACCACTGTAAGTGAGCTGTCACACTACTTCTACCACTGTAAATGAGCTTTCACACTACTTCTACCATTGTAAGTGAGCTGTCACACTACTTCTACCATTGTAAGTGAGCTGTCACACTACTTCTACCATTGTAAGTGAGCTGTCACACTACTTCTACCACTGTAAGTGAGCTGTCACACTACTTCTACCATTGTAAGTGAGCTGTCACACTACTTCTACCATTGTAAGTGAGCTGTCACACTTCTTCTACCATTGTAAGTGAGCTGTCACATTACGTCTACCATTGTAAGTGAGCTTTCACACTACTTCTACCATTGTAAGTGAGCTGTCACTAATTCTTCTAACTACTGCACTTTCAAGATCCAATATTATCTGTCAGAGGTAATACCAACTCTTTAGTATGAATCACAAATACAACTTTCACATAAAACATATTTCGGACACATTGACATATATCCACATCAGGTTGTACAGTCAACAAACAGTGTACCTGTATTCTCACATACACAACAGCAGGTGGTACAGTCAACAAACAGTGTACCTGTATTCTCACATACACAACAGCAGGTGGTACAGTCAACAAACAGTGTACCTGTACTCTCACATACACAACAGCAGGTGGTACAGTCAACAAACAGTGTACCTGTATTCTCACATACATAACAGCAGGTGGTACAGTCAACAAACAGTGTACCTGTATTCTCACATACACAACAGCAGGTGGTACAGTCAACAAACAGTGTACCTGTATTCTCACATACACAACAGCAGGTGGTACAGTCAACAAACAGTGTACCTGTATTCTCACATACACAACAGCAGGTGGTACAGTCAACAAACAGTGTGACCTGTATTCTCACATACACAACAGCAGGTGGTACAGTCAACAAACAGTGTACCTGTATTCTCACATACACAACAGCAGGTGGTACAGTCAACAAACAGTGTACCTGTATTCCTCACATACACAACAGCAGGTGGTACAGTCAACAAACAGTGTAACTGTATTCTCACATACACAACAGCAGGTGGTACAGTCAACAAACAGTGTACCTGTATTCTCACATACACAACAGCAGGTGGTACAGTCAACAAACAGTGTACCTGTATTCTCACATACACAACAGCAGGTGGTACAGTCAACAAACAGTGTACCTGTATTCTCACATACACAACAGCAGGTGGTACAGTCAACAAACAGTGTACCTGTATTCTCAAATCCTCCCTTTACAGCACTTACCCCCCCCCCTCTCCCCAACTGGACCTGGTCACATAACAAATGACAGCGTTTCTCGACACACACACACACACACACACACACAACTGAGCTATGGTGTGTTATCAACACTATGTAGCAAAGAACTGGGTAAAAGTTCACTTCCTTATCGCCTATGTATCTACTATAAATATGGTGGATATACTTGTTGCATATTACAAGCCAGTTAAATTTAGATTGACGTCATTGTTATATTTTGAATGTATGGTGTAACATTAGTGTTTATATATATATATATATATATCAAATATATACAACTATAAACATTGTGCGAGGGAAAAAAAGATTGAATTTGATAATATTACAAGTTGGGATCAGGTTAGGACTTGAATTTGATAATATTACAAGTTGAGATCAGGTTAGTACTGGATGGCAACCATTAGAATGACTTTCAATCTTTGTTTTATTTTTGACAACAGAATGCACAAAACAACTTCACTTCTTTACATTGTAGGATATACCATATCTACTAAATACTAGTATATATATATATATATATATATATATATATATATATATATATATATATATATTATATATATTATCTCTACTTGATATAATGATATATGAAACAGCCTTACGGTCTGTGTTTTAACATTGTTTGGTACTTAAACACCGTCATTTGTCATATACCGTCAGTTATCATGATTTAGTGTTGTGTTGGCTGTTCTTAGTTTCTGTAGAAATGTTCAGTTCAAGTTTTCCCCCGTAAACATTGAAGTTTTAACAAGTTTTTCAAATACAAGAAGAACGACAACACAGTGGACTATTAAGTTCTTAGATTAAGTCCCATTGTATTAATCTCTGCAGTTCTAAACCATTCTGTTTATCAGTTGATGTTGAGATGTGACTGAGAGGCCAATATTTGAGTAGAACATGAACCATAATACTTTGTACAAACAGATTAAATGCCAGTCACAGTCAGTCAGTCATGTGACCGCATTTTTCTACTACCACATTAATGAGTTTTTCTGTTTGAAGATTTGAATTTATTTAAAATAATCTCTGTTAAATGTTTTGTGGCTGTGTTTGCTTGTGTCTGTAAAAATGTTCGTGTGTTTTCAGGTCTGTAGAAATGTACATGTGTTTTCAGGTCTGTAGAAATGTACGTATGTACTCAGGTATGTAGAAAATTCCGTGTGTGTTCTGGTCTGTAGAAATATACGTATGTACTCAGGTCTGTAGAAATATCCGTGTGTGTTCAGGTCTGTAGAAATATCCGTGTGTGTTCAGGTCTGTAGAAATATCCGTGTGTTTTCAGGTATGTAGGAATGTCCGTGTGTGTTCAGGTCTGTAGAAATATCCGTGTGTTTTCAGGTCTGAAGGAATGTCTGTGTATACTCAGGTCTGTAAAAATGTCCGTGTGTGTTCAGGTCTGTAGAAATATCCGTGTGTTCAGGTCAGTAGGAATAACCGTGTGTGTTCAGGTCAGTAGAAATGTCCATGTGTGTTCAGGTCTGAAGAAATGTCCGTGTGTGTTCAGGTCTGTAGAAATGTCCGTGTGTGTTCAGGTCTGTAGAAATATCCGTGTTTGTTCAGGTCTGTAGAAAAGTCCGTGTGTGTTCAGGTCTGTAGTAAAGTCCGTGTGTGTTCAGGTCTGTAAAAATGTCCGTGTGTGTTCAGGTCTGTAGGAATGTCCGTGTGTGTTCAGGTCTGTAGAAATGTCCGTGTGTGTTCAGGTCTGTAGAAATATCCGTGTGTACTCAGGTCTGTAGAAATGTCCGTGTGTACTCAGGTCTGTAAAAATGTCCGTGTGTTTTCAGGTCTGTAGAAATGTCCGTGTGTACTCAGGTCTGTACAAAAGTCCGTGTATGTTCAGGTCAGTAGAAATGTCCGTGTGTACTCAGGTCTGTAGAAATGTCCGTGTGTGTTCAGGTCTGTAGGAATGTTCGTGTGTGATCAGGTCTGTAGAAATGTCCGTGTGTGTTCAGGTCTGTAGAAATGTCCGTGTGTGTTCAGGTCAGTAGGAATGTCCGTGTGTGTTCAGGTCTGTAGAAATGTCCGTGTGTGTTCAGGTCTGTAGAAATGTCCGTGTGTGTTCAGGTCTGTAGAAATGTCCGTGTGTGTTCAGGTCTGTAGAAATGTCCGTGTGTGTTCAGGTCAGTAGGAATGTCCGTGTGTGTTCAGGTCTGTAGAAATGTCCGTGTGTACTCTGGTCTGTAGAAATGTCCGTGTGTGTTCAGGTCAGTAGAAATGTCTGTGTGTACTCAGGTCTGTAGAAAAGTCCGTGTGTGTTCAGGTCTGTAGGAATGTCCGTGTGTGTTCAGGTCAGTAGGAATGTCCGTGTGTACTCAGGTCTGTAGAAATGTCCGTGTGTGTTCTGGACTGTAGAGATATCCGTGTGTTTTCAGGTCTGTAGAAATGTCCGTGTGTGTTCAGGTCTGTAGAAATGTCTGTGTGTGTTCAGGTCTGTAGAAATGTCTGTGTGTGTTCAGGTCAGTAAGAATGTCCGTGTGTGTTCAGGTCTGTAGAAAAGTCCGTGTGTGTTCATGTCTGTATAAAAGTCCGTGTGTGCTCAGGTCTGTAGAAAAGTCCGAGTGTGTTCATGTCTGTATAAAAGTCCGTGTGTGTTCAGGTCAGTAGAAATGTCCGTGTTTGTTAAGGTCTGTAGAAAAGTCCGTGTGTGTTCATGTCTGTATAAAAGTCCGTGTGTGCTCAGGTCTGTAGAAAAGTCCGTGTGTGTTCATGTCTGTATAAAAGTCCGTGTGTGTTCAGGTCAGTAGAAATGTCCGTGTTTGTTAAGGTCTGTAGAAAAGTCCGTGTGTTTTCAGGTCTGTAGAAATATCCGTGTGTGTTCAGGTCAGTAGGAATGTCCGTGTGTGTTCAGGTCTGTAGAAATGTCCGTGTGTACTCAGGTCTGTAGAAAAGTCCGTGTGTGTTCAGGTCTGTAAAAATGTCCGTGTGTGTTCAGGTCTGTAGAAATTTCCGTGTGTGTTCAGGTCAGTAGGAATGTCCGTGTGTGTTCAGGTCTGTAGAAATGTCCGTGTGTGTTCAGGTCAGTAGGAATGTCCGTGTGTACACATGTCTGTAGAATTGTCCGTGTGTACTCACGTCTGTGGAAATGTCCGTGTGTACTCAGGTCTGTAAAAATGTCTGTGTGGGTTCAGGTCAGTTGAAATGTCTGTGTGTGTTCAGGTCTGTAGGAATGTCCGTGTGTACTCATGTCTGTAGAAATGTCCGTGTGTGTTCAGGTCTGTATGAATGTCCGTGTTTACTCAGGTCTGTAGAAATGTCCGTGTTTGTTAAGGTCTGTAGAAAAGTCCGTGTGTTTTCAGGTCTGTAGAAATATCCGTGTGTGTTCAGGTCAGTAGGAATGTCCGTGTGTGTTCAGGTCTGTAGAAATGTCCGTGTGTACTCAGGTCTGTAGAAAAGTCCGTGTGTGTTCAGGTCTGTAAAAATGTCCGTGTGTGTTCAGGTCTGTAGAAATTTCCGTGTGTGTTCAGGTCAGTAGGAATGTCCGTGTGTGTTCAGGTCTGTAGAAATGTCCGTGTGTGTTCAGGTCAGTAGGAATGTCCGTGTGTACTCATGTCTGTAGAAATGTCCGTGTGTACTCACGTCTGTGGAAATGTCCGTGTGTACTCAGGTCTGTAAAAAAGTCTGTGTGGGTTCAGGTCAGTTGAAATGTCTGTGTGTGTTCAGGTCTGTAGGAATGTCCGTGTGTACTCATGTCTGTAGAAATGTCCGTGTGTGTTCAGGTCTGTAGAAATATCCGTGTGTTCAGGTCAGTAGGAATAACCGTGTGTGTTCAGGTCAGTAGAAATGTCCATGTGTGTTCAGGTCTGAAGAAATGTCCGTGTGTGTTCAGGTCTGTAGAAATGTCCGTGTGTGTTCAGGTCTGTAGAAATATCCGTGTTTGTTCAGGTCTGTAGAAAAGTCCGTGTGTGTTCAGGTCTGTAGTAAAGTCCGTGTGTGTTCAGGTCTGTAAAAATGTCCGTGTGTGTTCAGGTCTGTAGGAATGTCCGTGTGTGTTCAGGTCTGTAGAAATGTCCGTGTGTGTTCAGGTCTGTAGAAATGTCCGTGTGTACTCAGGTCTGTAGAAATGTCCGTGTGTACTCAGGTCTGTAAAAATGTCCGTGTGTTTTCAGGTCTGTAGAAATGTCCGTGTGTACTCAGGTCTGTACAAAAGTCCGTGTATGTTCAGGTCAGTAGAAATGTCCGTGTGTACTCAGGTCTGTAGAAATGTCCGTGTGTGTTCAGGTCTGTAGAAATGTCCGTGTGTGTTCAGGTCTGTAGGAATGTTCGTGTGTGATCAGGTCTGTAGAAATGTCCGTGTGTGTTCAGGTCTGTAGAAATGTCCGTGTGTGTTCAGGTCAGTAGGAATGTCCGTGTGTGTTCAGGTCTGTAGAAATGTCCGTGTGTGTTCAGGTCTGTAGAAATGTCCGTGTGTGTTCAGGTCTGTAGAAATGTCCGTGTGTGTTCAGGTCAGTAAGAATGTCCGTGTGTGTTCAGGTCTGTAGAAATGTCCGTGTGTACTCAGGTCTGTAGAAAAGTCCGTGTGTGTTCAGGTCAGTAGGAATGTCCGTGTGTGTTCAGGTCTGTAGAAATGTCCGTGTGTACTCTGGTCTGTAGAAATGTCCGTGTGTGTTCAGGTCAGTAGAAATGTCTGTGTGTACTCAGGTCTGTAGAAAAGTCCGTGTGTGTTCAGGTCTGTAGGAATGTCCGTGTGTGTTCAGGTCAGTAGGAATGTCCGTGTGTACTCAGGTCTGTAGAAATGTCCGTGTGTGTTCTGGTCTGTAGAAATATCCGTGTGTTTTCAGGTCTGTAGAAATGTCCGTGTGTGTTCAGGTCTGTAGAAATGTCTGTGTGTGTTCAGGTCTGTAGAAATGTCTGTGTGTGTTCAGGTCAGTAAGAATGTCCGTGTGTGTTCAGGTCTGTAGAAAAGTCCGTGTGTGTTCATGTCTGTATAAAAGTCCGTGTGTGCTCAGGTCTGTAGAAATGTCCGAGTGTGTTCATGTCTGTATAAAAGTCCGTGTGTGTTCAGGTCAGTAGAAATGTCCGTGTTTGTTAAGGTCTGTAGAAAAGTCCGTGTGTGTTCATGTCTGTATAAAAGTCCGTGTGTGCTCAGGTCTGTAGAAAAGTCCGTGTGTGTTCATGTCTGTATAAAAGTCCGTGTGTGTTCAGGTCAGTAGAAATGTCCGTGTTTGTTAAGGTCTGTAGAAAAGTCCGTGTGTTTTCAGGTCTGTAGAAATATCCGTGTGTGTTCAGGTCAGTAGGAATGTCCGTGTGTGTTCAGGTCTGTAGAAATGTCCGTGTGTACTCAGGTCTGTAGAAAAGTACGTGTGTGTTCAGGTCTGTAAAAATGTCCGTGTGTGTTCAGGTCTGTAGAAATTTCCGTGTGTGTTCAGGTCAGTAGGAATGTCCGTGTGTGTTCAGGTCTGTAGAAATGTCCGTGTGTGTTCAGGTCAGTAGGAATGTCCGTGTGTACTCATGTCTGTAGAAATGTCCGTGTGTACTCACGTCTGTGGAAATGTCCGTGTGTACTCAGGTCTGTAAAAATGTCTGTGTGGGTTCAGGTCAGTTGAAATGTCTGTGTGTGTTCAGGTCTGTAGGAATGTCCGTGTGTACTCATGTCTGTAGAAATGTCCGTGTGTGTTCAGGTCTGTATGAATGTCCGTGTTTACTCAGGTCTGTAGAAATGTCCGTGTTTGTTAAGGTCTGTAGAAAAGTCCGTGTGTTTTCAGGTCTGTAGAAATATCCGTGTGTGTTCAGGTCAGTAGGAATGTCCGTGTGTGTTCAGGTCTGTAGAAATGTCCGTGTGTACTCAGGTCTGTAGAAAAGTCCGTGTGTGTTCAGGTCTGTAAAAATGTCCGTGTGTGTTCAGGTCTGTAGAAATTTCCGTGTGTGTTCAGGTCAGTAGGAATGTCCGTGTGTGTTCAGGTCTGTAGAAATGTCCGTGTGTGTTCAGGTCAGTAGGAATGTCCGTGTGTACTCATGTCTGTAGAAATGTCCGTGTGTACTCACGTCTGTGGAAATGTCCGTGTGTACTCAGGTCTGTAAAAAAGTCTGTGTGGGTTCAGGTCAGTTGAAATGTCTGTGTGTGTTCAGGTCTGTAGGAATGTCCGTGTGTACTCATGTCTGTAGAAATGTCCGTGTGTGTTCAGGTCTGTATGAATGTCCGTGTGTGTTCAGGTCAGTAGAAATGTCCGTGTTTGTTAAGATCTGTAGAAAAGTCCGTGTGTGTTCAGGTCAGTAGGAATGTCCGTGTGTGTTCAGGTCTGTAGGAATGTTCGTGTGTGATCAGGTCTGTAGAAATGTCCGTGTGTGTTCAGGTCTGTAGAAATGTCCGTGTGTGTTCAGGTCAGTAGGAATGTCCGTGTGTGTTTAGGTCTGTAGAAATGTCCGTGTGTACTCAGGTCTGTAGAAAAGTCCGTGTGTGTTCAGGTCAGTAGGAATGTCCGTGTGTGTTCAGGTCTGTAGAAATGTCCGTGTGTACTCTGGTCTGTAGAAATGTCCGTGTGTGTTCAGGTCAGTAGAAATGTCTGTGTGTACTCAGGTCTGTAGAAAAGTCCGTGTGTGTTCAGGTCAGTAGAAATGTCCGTGTTTGTTAAGATCTGTAGAAAAGTCCGTGTGTGTTCAGGTCTGTAGAAAAGTCCGTGTGTGTTCAGGTCTGTAAAAATGTCCGTGTGTTTTCAGGTCTGTAGAAATGTCCGTGTGTGTTCAGGTCAGTAGGAATGTCCGTGTGTGTTCAGGTCTGTAGAAATGTCCGTGTGTACTCAGGTCTGTAGAAAAGTCCGTGTGTGTTCAGGTCTGTAAAAATGTCCGTGTGTGTTCAGGTCTGTAGAAATTTCCGTGTGTGTTCAGGTCAGTAGGAATGTCCGTGTGTGTTCAGGTCTGTAGAAATATCCGTGTGTACTCAGGTCTGTAGAAATGTCCGTGTGTGTTCAGGTCATTAGTAATGTCTGTGTGTACTCAGGTCTGTAGAAAAGTCCGTGTGTGTGTTCAGGTCTGTAGGAATGTCCGTGTGTTTCAGGTCAGTAGGAATGTCCGTGTGTACTCATGTCTGTAGAAATGTCCGTGTGTACTCACGTCTGTGGAAATGTCCGTTTGTACTCAGGTCTGTAGAAAAGTCTGTGTGGGTTCAGGTCAGTTGAAATGTCTGTGTGTGTTCAGGTCTGTAGGAATGTCCGTGTGTACTCATGTCTGTAGAAATGTCCGTGTGTGTTCAGGTCTGTA
>JAGDYQ010000017.1:213931-276686 GCA_021962125.1 Bulinus truncatus | reverse complement strand
CAAGCAGGACCGGTGTACTGTTTCTGTTGTAAACTTTTTTCTAACGCTTCTAACTCATTTTCCTCTGACGGTTATAATAACTGGAAACATTTTCTTGCAGTTGTCAGCCTTCATGAAACATCATGTAACCACATCACCGCGCAGATAAACTGGATCGAAATGGAGAATAGATTGAATTTAAATATAACGATTAATAAAGAAACTATTAGATTAATGAATGCAGAAAAATGCATTGGTGTGGTGTACTTGAAAGGCTCTTAGCTATTATCCAATATTTGGCTAAAAATAATATTGCATTTCGAGGAACAAATGAAAATTTGAATTGTGCTAACAATGAAATTTTTGGGATTGGTAGAGCTGTTAGCTAAATTTGATCCCGTTTTGCAAGAACATCTTCGCAGAATAAACAATAATGAAATTCACGATCACTATTTAGGTAAAACCATGCAAAATGAATTTCTGCATTTGATCAGCCAGAGAATTTTTAAGAAAATTGTAGCCAGCATTATTGAATCAAAGTATTATTCTGTCATGTTAGATTGTACACCGGATATTAGCCACCAAGAGCAAATGACATTAATCATTCGGTATGTTGAAATAAACGAACAAACTATAAATATTGTGGAGCGATTTGTAGGTTTTATACCAACCGAAAATAGCACTGGAATCGGACTTGTTAATGCATTTTTACAAAAACTTGATGAACTGGGTTTGTCAATCGCAAACTGTCGTGGCCAAGGATACGATAATGGCGCAAACATGCGGGGTTGTAATAAAGGGGTTCAATCCAGAATTTCGCAAATAAACAAACGAGCATTGTTTGTGCCATGCGGTTGTCACAGTTTGAACTTGCTTCTTGGAGATATGACTCAATCCTCTGTAATTGCCATGGATGTTCAGCAAATTTATTTTTTATTTTCTGCATCAGTTCAAAGATGGCAAATCCTAAAAAAACATGTGAAAAATCTTATAG
Organism: Bulinus truncatus; assembly: GCA_021962125.1. Lineage (NCBI taxonomy): Eukaryota > Metazoa > Mollusca > Gastropoda > Planorbidae > Bulinus > Bulinus truncatus. Next base: position 275,713 of record JAGDYQ010000017.1, on the reverse strand, counting down.
TGAAATCATTGTCCGACACTAGATGGGAGTGTAAAGTAAACAGTGTAAAAGCCATTCGCTATCAAATTGGTGATATATACGACGCATTGGCTGAGGTCTCAGAAACAGCTAATGATCCAAAATGCAGAACAGAAGCTAATTCTCTAGCAAAAGAGTTAAAAAACTTCACGTTCCTTGTAACATTGTCAGTTTGGTATGAAATGCTAAATAAAATAAATTTGCTAAGTAAGACGATGCAGCGTGATAACATAGAATTTGATCTAAATTTGGAGCTACTACAAAAGTTGCGTGAGTTTCTTATTTCGTACAAAGAAAATGGCTTCCAGGCATCGGAAATTGCAGCAAAGTCATTAGCAGAAGAGCTGGAAATGAGTGATGACGAAATGGGTTTTCCAGCAATTGTTACTTCTTTGAGACGAAAAAGAGTTAAAAAACAGTTTTTATATGAATCTGCTGAAGATGAATCAGTGCAAGTTCCCAGAGAAAACTATCGGATAGGTTTCTTCAACGTGTTGATGGATCAAGCTATAGTGTCTTTTAATGAACGATTTGAACATTTAACCAAATTTAACAATAATTTTAGATTCCTCTTTAAAATTTCAGACTTGAAAAATCGTGACGACGCAATGCTAAAAAAACAATGCAAAAACTTACATGAAGTATTCTCTGATGTTAGCAATTCTGCCTCTGCGCATTTTCCAATCACGGAAATCGATAGTGACATCGAGGAACTCAATTTATTTACTGAACTAAAAACGTTAACTTTTGCCATACCTGAAGCTACATCTCCACTTGACGTGTTAAAGTATATTAATGCACACCGATTAAATGAGGTCTTTCCAAATGTTACAAATGCTTTACGCATTTCGTTAACAATACCTGTTACTGTTGCATCAGCAGAACGCAGTTTTTCAAAATTAAAGTTAATTAAAACTTATTTGCGCTCCAAAATGACGCAAGATAGGCTGGTAGACCTTGCCCTGATTTCCACTGAGAATGATATAGCATCATCGTTGGGTTATGCAAGTTTAATTGACGAATTTGCAAGCACAAAGTGTAGAAAAATTGTCCTGTAAATAAACCTAACTGTTAAATTTCATAATTCTGAACACAATATTCTTTCGTCTATTAATTAATTATTATTAATAAAAAATTGTTTACTAGTGCCACTATCTAGTCCAACTTTGCTGTTCATGATTACTATATAAAATTAATATGTAGAGGGGCCGCCATTTTACTTTTGCCTAGGGCCGCCAAATATCTAAGGCCGGCTCTGAGGAAACACATAGAGAAATGTTGGAAGGTTATAAAAATAAATATAAATATAAATAAATGGCAAAATATTTGACTTGGCCGAGAAGAGAATTTTTCACGCTTAAATTTATGTCAGAATGAAATGTGTTTTACGTCTATATATTATATGTATCAAACGCTTTCTTCTTTTCCGGCGGTCTGTCTGTTGGTCTATCTGTCTACATATCTGATATGCCTGCATATCAGTCTGACTGTAAATATGTCCTGCTTTTTGTCTGCTTTATAGTTGTATGTCTACCAGACAGTCTGTCTCATTGCCATCTTCTGTTTGTCTGCTTTATAGTTGTATGTCTACCGGACAATCTGTCTTATTGCCGTCAGCTGTTCGTTTATTTTTCCGTATGTCTGACTTTCAGTAAATTAGCTTGCTAATCTGTCTCGCTACACGTCTAATTGTCATGTAGAATTATGTCTGTCTGTCGGCCCGGTTATATCTATCTCTGCAGTAAATATATATTCACCTGCCAAACGATTAATTACATTACTTAAAAAAAATAAAAAAAACAAACAAAAATGGAGCTATTTAAAGATCAAATTCTACGGCTGTGTAAGTCTCCCCCGAGGATTCAAGAGAATTGAGGGTAGAAGTCCCTCATTACAATCTTGACCATGTGTCCAGTCAGAAAATAGTCCACTTCACGTCCGTCCATGTTTGCTTTCCTAACTGACCGGCCGACTCTTCGGCACTTTAAACGTCCACTTAATGGTTCAGATGGTCGGCCTATTTTAGGACACACAACTCTTTCCTCCCCCCCCCCACCTACCACCACCTACACACACACGTCACTCCCACAACCCCCTCTGTCTAACTGTCACGTGATAGCGTCAAACATTGAGTGGGGGGGGGGGAAGGAAGGGGGAATTCGTGGGAGAGTAATCATACTAGAAAACAAATATTTCTTCCAGTTAACAGGCAAATTTTTTTTTTTTTTTAAATTTATGTTTTCTACATAAAAATTAAATTAAAAAACGTTCAACGACTCTCAACAGATCAACTCCTCATTTCTTTCCCTTCGAGTCTAAATTCGTCCCCCTCCCCCCCCCTCCCCCCCACCCCCTCCCCACGACCCCTATACATCCCAAATAAAAAAAAATAAATAAATACCATTATATTGGTACGATATTCGGGCAACTGCCTCATGTGCATAGCTTACACGGTAGGGCAAAACATCCCCCCTCTTCTGTTTATTCAGTCTCTGGGGCATTCCCTGTGTGAAATAAGGGGAATCCCCCGAAATGATTCATTAGATTCCATTGTTTATTATGAACACGTACAGGCCCGTTGAAAAATCTGCATAAATTAACAACTATATAGAAAAAAATAACAAAACAACCAAAGCCTACAGTTTGAAATTAAACATGAAATTCAACAACACCCCCCTCCCCTCTCACCCCACCCATCCCCTCTCTTCGCTTGACATTCCTAATCTGATTTATCGATTATATAATTGATTTGCTCTAGATTACTTGTCTTACCCCAAACATTTTATTTTTTTTTTGTACAATGATACAGTATGAAAGTGTAAATCTATAGTAATCAAGACAAGATCTATAATTCCTGAATGGCTGGACTCATCGATCATTAATGACCAGATTGATTGATTTAGATGCTACCTAAGCTAGAGAACTCACAAAGGTCAAAGGGGGGTCACTATACGTCAAAGTCTAAAGTAGCCGATAGCATGGATATTTAAATTGGGAAATTCGGAGTTGGCAGTGTCAGTTTACTTTTTTTTGCATCCAGGTTCCCTGTCATTTTAAAAAAGGGTGCGTGTGGCAGAAGGTATTTGCTCAGCTTTGCTTTGTGTGCGCAACATAGATAATGAACAAAACATTGGTGCGCAACATAGATAATGAACGAAACATTGGTGCGCAACATAGATAATGAAAGAAACATTGGTGCACAACATAGATAATGAAAGAAACATTGGTGCACAACATAGATAATGAACTAAACATTGGTGCACAACGTAGATAATGAACGAAACGTTGAAAACATTGGTGCACAACATAGATAATGAACGAAACATTGGTGCACAACATAGATAATGAACGAAACATTGGTGCGCAACATAGATAATGAACGAAACATTGGTGCAAAACATAGATATTGAACAAAACATTGGTGCGCAACATAGATAATGAACGAAATATTGATGCACAACATAGATAATGAACGAAACATTGGTGCGCTTTTATGTAATGTATGTGCGCGAAAACTGTTATTACGCTCTTACACAGCCTACAAAGGACAGCGGACAATGTTTGGCATAGAGGTGGAGTGGAGTTCTAAGAGATTTCCTAATACATTTATTTCACTATTAGAACAGTATGACCAAAGCAAGTCTCAAAAGTAAACTTGTTTTGTCTGAATGGTTACACTTGCAGATTGAAACATAGATAGCTATGTGAATTTCTTAATGTAATTTCTTAACCGTAGAAGGAAGACTGCTGAACTTTCACCTCTGTGATGAATAAATCTTAGTCCAACTAAAAAGAATTCATTTCTCATTGGAAAATGTTTAACATTCCACGTATGTTGAAGACTATTTCAGAAAACTGTCAAACAATTTTTTTTTCACACAATCATGATCTTCAGACATCATCTTGCCTTAAAAGATCATTGTTTTGATTTTATTTATTCCGTGCCACCAGCTAAACGCATTTGCTTCTGCTTCTTGACCTATTTCAAAATTGTTTCAATGAAATTAAACATGGCGAGAGCGGGAAATCCCACTCAATTATCCAACTGTTTACTATATAATTGAATTAAACAATCAGGAAATGGGGAAAACCCAGTTTATTTATTACCATATGTATATTTATTTTTACAGAAATCCTTTTATTATTCACATTATTATTTGATATTTAACATAATAGATATAAATAATATAACAATCATATAAGATAACAGAGATAGATAATATAACAATCATATCTAATATTTCAGAGGCAGATGATATAACAGAGATAGATAAAATAACAGATACAGATAACCAGTGTTTTTTTGTGACGGTTCGCACCTTTTTCAATGTGGGGGAAAAATTGTTATTTCTCTTGTATTCTAACGTTTATTATTAATCTATTATATTAATAATTTGTTAAAATTGAATTATTTGTAAATTGTGCGCAATAAGAACTAAACTAGACGCTGGGTTTTTAGCTAAAATTTAGGCAATCCATCACTGAGTACCGGCACCTATTGTTTTTTTTTTTTACAAAAAAAGCACCGCAGATAACAGAGATAGATAATTACTCATACGAAGTAGAAATCTGGAACTTTCTGACACAATCAGTTTCATTGGTTATTGTACTGGGTACTGACCAATGATATGAAAGAAAAGTCAGTGTATGTGTTACAACTTTGTATCCCAGGTCACAGTGTTACAATTTTTTGGTAACTAAACGTCTGGGTGAACAGAGCGTGTTGACCAATGTCCACTCTGGGCTGTTTGGGCACACAATGTTTCACTTCCTCCTTAGTCTGATTTCTATCTGTATCTCCCTCCTCTCTCTCTCTCTCTCTCTCTCTCTCTCTCTGTCTCTCTTCATGCCTCTCTCTGTCTCTCTCTCTCTCTCTCTCTCTCTCTCTCTCTCTCTCTCTGTCTCAATACTGTGGCGGCTAGTATTTGACCCAACGTTGTGTGAGTTAATGGTTTGCAAATAGGTTCCTTTGTATGTTGACTTACTGTGAGTAAAGGGAAGCTCGGTGGGGATTACTAGTGAGTAGGTCAAAGGAAAGTCTAGGAAATACTAATAAAGAAATGTACTGTAGTTTAAGAATGCAAAAGAAAATAAGCTTAGACACATGCAGACATAGTTTCTGAGACCCTGTTTAGACAGGCGGAATAGAAAACACGCAGATTACAAAAGCAGACACACAAACATATAGAAATAGGTTGGCTTTAAACGATTTCTTGTGAAATGAAACGCGATGAATTGTGAACACTTTTGTGCATATTGATTATATATTACCCCTAGTCTATATCTTGTCTATATCCTGTCTATAACTAGTCTATAACTAGTCTATATCTTGTCTATAACTAGTCTATATCTTGTCTATAACGTCTATATCTTGTCTATAACTAGTCTATATCTTGTCTATAACTAGTCTATATCTTGTCTATAACTAGTCTATATCTGGTCTATAACTAGTCTATATCTGGTCTATAACGTCTATATCTTGTCTATAACTAGTCTATATCTGGTCTATAACTAGTCTATATCTGGTCTATAACTAGTCTATATCTTGTCTATAACTAGTCTATATCTCTACTACATCCATGTTTCCCACCTAATGGATGAAATGCCCCGCTGCAAATATCTCCATGAAATGTAGACGGCCTTGACGTGACCTTCGACCCTGGCCAACAGCCACAAACTATCAACCTCCATTAGCCACGGTCCATTGAAAACTCAAATGAACGTTTAGCCCTGTCCACTCTATTAACTGGCCAGTTGTTTCCGTGTGTGTGTGTATATACACGTCTTGGTTTTTCTTCTCCCCATTCATGAATGTGACGTGTGACCTGCTTGACGTGTTGCCCGCTATCGTTGTCAGAGTAATTTGATCTTCAAAGTGCGCATCATAAAACAACTGCGCTGTTATCAAGTCCTATAGCTGTCGATTTTTCTGCTTTCAATTCAAAGCGTTTCTGTATATTGTTTATGTTTCAAAGATCAATACAATTTCATTTATCGATTTTATTGATCGTATCGATCGATGTTCGTCTCTAAATCCAAATAACAAGAAATATCTCAACTAATGATGTCCAACTTATAGTACTTAAGAATTATGGTAATCTTCAGTGCCGAACCTAGGAATTTGGGGGTCCGGGGCGGGCGGGGCTTGGGGGCCCCTGCATTTTGACATTGGAACTCACGACATGAGATAATGTACTTAATATTTAATGTAAAAAAAAAATTTTGGGGGCCCACCATCAAGCTGTAGCCCGGGGGGGACTTTCGAATTTGGACCCCCCCATCCCTACCTCCACCCAAGGTACGCCTCTGGTAATCTTTTCAGTCCTAAATAATCAGCGTCGTTGAAGTATTGAGCTTATCTTAACACAAGTGAATCGTGTAGATTTCCGAATCCTTTCTACCTTGCTCGCTTGATTCCTTGAACTCCTTCTGGAGCCAATGAATAACTCTCCAACACGCTCTGTTTAATATATACTTGCATTATGCTCATCAATTGATCGTTACAATCAATAATCAACTTCAGAATACAATACAATTGATAAGATGTCGTATTTAATTTTTTTTTCGTTTTAATAAAGATCACAGCCTTCATACATTCTTTTATGTCCGGTATCTGTCTGAGTCAAAGTTGGCCTTAACAGACTTTGGTGCGACCTAGGACGACTGCAGAGCTGAAAGTAGTAACTGTAGGTTATGTACCGTAACACGACGGTGAAAACTGTAGGTTACGTACTGTAACACGACGGTGACAAAAGCAAAATATCTACTATCGAACCCTACCTCCCCCCCCTTCAAGCGAGTGTCCGGTTTCTGTAAGAGGTTTCCCCCCTCTCCTCTCCCACCAAAGACCATCACTATCGCTGTCAATCTATTCTGAATCTTTGAAAGTAACTATACACCAGGTTCAGAAAAAACGGTGTTAAGCTCAGAGTAAACCGCTAAAACCTCGAAAAAATAATCCAATTTCCACCGCGGAGTGACAGGAGAAACAAACGTCACCTCGTTTTGTCCCTTATAGTTTAAGAGGTTTACAGTAAACATCTGCTACAGTGGTTGGGGGGGGGGGGGGTTAAAAACAAACAAACAATGCAACAAAGCGACACGGCCCCACAGAGAGATTAATCGCTTTCGTCTCCTTTTGTTAACGTCATCCGAGGACTTGGAAGTTTAGGAATGGCGTACAGATGTACTGTATACCCTCTATTACACTGTTTAGACCCCCCCCCTTCCTCCACACACACACACACACACATACTTCTGTTTAACCCTCCAGTAGCGGTATTGTCTGAACTAATCAACTTGTACAGTACTTTGGTGGTCTGCTTCTGTAAAAGTTGAGTAGTGGGGTGGTGCCTAGGGGTGGGGGTTGGGGGGGGGTGAGTACAATTGGTGAGGGGAGAGTTAGTAAGGGACAGGACGAAGATAGGGTTGTGTTTGTGTGTTTGTGTGTGTGTGTAGGGCTGTGTGTGTGTTTGTGTGCTGATGAAGGATGTTGAACAATCGAGTCAGTTTTTCTGTGAATCTTTAAGGGTTGCAATTTTTTCGTGACTTGAAAGAATATAAAGAATGTGTGGTATGGGTGGGGGGAAGGGGGGTCTAGTGGTAATTATTGTTCAAATTGTTAGCTCGGGGGTTAGTTTGTTTGTGCGTTTGTTTCTACGTTGGAACGTCTCAGAGTGTTGGCTGGAACGTCTCAGAGTGTTGGCTGGAACGTCCTAGTGTGTTGGCTGGAACGTCTCAGAGTGGTAGCTGGATTGGGCTGTTTTCTTGTCGAATTATCTTGTTTGAAAAACAAAAAAGAAAAGAATCTAAAAGTAGTAGAAAAAAGTAATTTTTCCTTAACAGAGCCCCCAGATACACCATACACCATTCGCCATATCCCATACACCATACACCATACACAATACACCACACACCATTCACCGTGGTACTGAATACTTATAGCACACATGTACTGTCTTTTTAAAATAAATGTAAATTATAAATTTACAAGCTGTGTTGAGTTAAAGAATTAAAAAGGTTCTCTAGGCTCGAACTGGGGACCTTTCTGGCGTGCAAGTCAAGTGCTCTACCCAATGACCAATCCATATGTAACATAAGTAGGCAATAATACGAGAGAGAATGGTAAATAGTAAATACAGTTCAACCAGACCGATGGGAATGAGTCATTATGGTAAGAGAACAGAATCGGTTGGACAAATTACTGACGTGAATAGAAAAAAGTAACATATACTTATGTAATAAGTACTTGAGACAAACAATTATTATTGGCGTATACTTAATATACGTACTGACAAAGTCTGTATATCAGACAGACAGACAGAAGACAGGCAGTCAGACCTTTCACGCTGTGTTTATATGTCACAGACTACAGACAGAGACATGTTTCTATGACACAGACTACCAACAAAGACATTAACATGACTTTAAAAAAAAAAAAAATTTTACTTTGAAACTAGGAAATAATGTGTCTGTCCGTGTGACAAAAACACAGGAGATAATTTATTTCCCTGTCATGAAAACCCTCGCCTATTAAGTGGGCGTGACTTAAGGGGGTGTGTGTGCGGGGGGGGGGGATGGGGGGTGTCAGTAACCTACTTATGTGGTTTGAGTGGCAGATACCGTGTAGTAAAGAGAAGAAACAAAACATAATCTGTAAGGATTGTGGGCTCACTTAAATACATGTTGTTTAATACAAGTTGTTCAATACATGTTGTTCAATACAAGTTGTTCAATACAAGTTGTTCAATACAAGTTGTTCAATACAAGTTGTTCAATACATGTTGTTCAATACAAGTTGTTCAATACAAGTTGTTCAATACATGGTGTTCAATACAAGTTGTTCAATACATGTTGTTCAATACAAGTTGTTCAATACATGTTGTTCAATACAAGTTGTTCAATACAAGTTGTTCAATACATGTTGTTAAATACATGTTGTTAAACACATTTGTGAGAGATTTAAATGATAGAGCACGATACTGCAGGGACAGAAACCAACTACCAGGTATGTAAACATATTCAGATGGTGTACTTGCTGTATCTAACAGTCCAGTTCAGCGACTGGACATCAGAATTACGAGTCAACTATTATTCAGATCAGGGATGGGCCTACAGTGAGTTGGACAGGAGCCACATGTGGCTACTTTTGAACAGGTTACTTCGGGGTGCTCGAATCGCAAAAGTTTGAGAACAATTGGAATAACATTATGAAGATCCTGCCCCGTATTCCTTTTTTTTTTTTAAATTTACGTCTAGTTGACAAGTATCCCATATGAATATGTTATTTGATTTAATTTCCACCACAATCAGAGGCAAGCTGTTTCTACAATGATACTCGTTTGTTTGAAAACAATAAAAATCAATCCACCAGATAGATAGCTCAGTTAGCTCTATTCGGACAATTGGTTTTGCCCCGTCCCCCACCCACCCCCACCTCCTCTAACAATGATGGCCGCTCGGTGTGCCGCGTATTGCGTCATTAACATGTATTATTGCATAACACTTCCTGTGACGTTGATCGCATTAGTCTCATTCAATAATGCAAAAATTGTTTCATTTATTTGTGTTTGTGTGTGTGTGTCCGATTGAAATGAAGATCGAAAAAGTAGACATCGGTGTAACCAGGAAGGGGTGGTGGAAGGGGGCAGCGGTTCGCTCACCCAGGGGGAGACGGCATTTTAAAAAAAAAAACACTGCAACTATTACGCCGGGTACTCCCCCCCCCCCCCCACTGCATTTAGAGTGAACTATTCACAGGGACAACAATGTTTTATCTGACGCAAATTGGAACTCTCAGAGCTGCGTCGTCGTCGTTGTTCGTAAGTGGGTGCAAAACATTGGGGGGGGGGGGAAGGGGAGGGGGGGGGGAAGGGAGGGTTGCGTTTTTTTTTCAGGGGATTGCAACAATACAATCCCCGATGTAGACATCAGCTTCAAACATCGCGATAAACAGACGAAAAATAAAATGATTAAGTTTATACAATAACTGTAGATAAACAGACAAAAAATAAAATGATTAAGTTTATACAATAACTGTAGATTGATTTCATGACAGACGTAAAACATGATACGCAAGCCCAGGGCTAGAGGCATTTGTACAAATAGGAACGATATTTGATATTTGCAATTAGTGTCGATTGTTTGAAAATATAAACAAACAAAAAATGGCAATTTTATCAAGAAAATCAAATTTCTATGTTTTTTTTTTTTTATTTATTTAAAAATTCATTGTTAGACAAAATCTCATTTTCAGTGTAAGCGAATTCTCCTCTATAATGGATACGCAAAAATGTCAACAAATGAGCGGAAATGTCAACAAATGACTGTTAGCGACCAGGCTGCAGATAGACTAGACGGGGGCTCTGTGAAAGCTTGGATAGGGTGCACCAGCCCCGTAGCGTGAAAATTCTACAGCAGGGGCCAGGCAATAGCAGCGGGGGGGGGAGCAGGTAATACATTTTATTAAGTAGAACAATTAAGCAGGGGGGGCAAGACAAAACGCAGGGGTGGCCCGTCCCCCCTGACCCCCGCACGCTACGGGCCTGGTGTGCACGATAAACACTTTGATAACTTGTATACCTGTTGATAATGTAGTGTTATGTACCGTATCCTATTTAGCCAGTGAATTCAAACTTAAGAAATTGAAGATTTTTGGTGAGTGGATTTAAGAGCAGCATCGCTTTGATCTGAGAATAGGTCTACGGCAGTTTGTGTGTCTACGGCAGTTTGTGTGTCAACTACAGTTTGTGTGTCTACGGCAGTTTGTGTCTACGGCAGTTTGTGTGTCTACGGCAGTTTGTGTCTACGGCAGTTTGTGTCTACGGCAGTTTGTGTCTACGGCAGTTTGTGTGTCAACTACAGTTTGTGTGTCAACTACAGTTTGTGTGTCAACTACAGTTTGTGTGTCAACTACAGTCTGTGTGTCTACTACATGCCCCCCCCCCCGTTACCGCAAGTTTAGGTAATTCATCATTAAATAATCGAAATATTTTTTTTGTTCTATGACCAAATTTTCAACAATGAAAACAGTTTTGCCCCCCGTCCCCCCCCCCCCGGGTTCATAGTTTTGCCCCCCCCCCCCCACGGTCAAAGTTGTCTAGATCCGCCCCTGAATATATAGACCTACAGATTTAAAAAAAAAATAATGATGGATATATTTAGGTTGAATTTTTTTGTATTATTTATTACACAACGTCTTCGCTTTTGTTTATCCCTAAAATCCTGGGATGCTGAACCAGAGAGGGAGATAATGTTGTTCTTTCATTATTCGTAATGTGTCTGTTCAATCCATATATATAAAAATAATTTAAAAAAAAATAACAAAAGATGCACATAGACCGTGTTATGCTTCATTATTATTTATTAATTTTTAAATGTGCTCCTAACAACGACATCTTTCTAGTGTCCAGCCAAAATACAATAACATCTTATTATTCCAATACGCGTGTTTGTATGTGTTTGTATTGTTTGTATATGTGTGTTTGTATATCCCCTTGTTTTTTCTCACAAAGAGTGTATGATTGTAAACAAACAAAAGACTTAGAAGAACGTGAACATGTAAACAAACAGGATGTGAAATACAATAGTTGTAGCAGAGAATATAATATCGTTCTTTTACCAAGTTATCTTCTGTCAAGCTTTCTTCTATCAAGTTATCTTCTATCAAGTTATCTACTATCAAGTTATCTTCTATCAACTTATCTTCTATTAAACTTTCTTTTACCAAGTTATCTTCTGTCAACTTATCTTCTATCAAACTTTCTTCTATCAACTTATCTTCTATCAAACTTACTTCTATCAAATTATCTTCTATCAAATTATCTTCTATCAACTTATCTTCTATCAACTTATCTTCTATCAACTTATCTTCTATCAAGTTATCTTATATCAATTTACCTTCTGTCAAGCTTTCTTTTATCAAGGTATCTTCTGTACAGCTTTCTTCTATCAAATTATCTTTTATCAAGCTTACTTTTATCAAATTATCCACTGTCAAGCTTTCTTCTATCACGCTTTCTTCTATCAAGTTATCTTCTATCAAGTTATTTTCTATCAAGTTATCCTCTATCAAGTTATCCTCTATCATGTTATCTTCTGTCAAGCTTTCTTTTATCAATTTTTTAAAAATATTTAACAATGCAGACAACTCTTGTTAACAATACTCCACTTTGTAATCAATTATTTTTGTTGCTGTTAAGACATCGTGAACAGGAAAGCTTGTATTTATTAGTAAATATAAAAACTGGAGCAGTCAATACACACACATAAAAATGAGATGAAACAATTAAATTATCAGACAGCCGGAAAAATCAAAAAGATTATAAAGATGATGGGTAGTGGAGGGTGTTTGGTAGTACTAATAAAAAAAGAGAAGGTTAGATAGAGGAAATAAAATCAACTAACAGGTTGATTCACAGTTCACACGATAGAGAGAGAGAGAAAGAGAGAGAAGAGAGAGGAGAGAGGTACAGAGGGGAGGGAGAGAGAGAAACAGAGAGAGGTAGAGAGAGAGGGGGGAGGGAGAAAAATAGTGTTAGAGAGAGTGAAAGAGGGAGAGAGAGAGACAGAGAGAGAGGTAGAGAGAAAAGGGAGGGAAAGAAAGAGTTTTAGAGAGAGTGAAAGAGGGAGAGAGAGACAGAGAGAGGTGGAGAGAGAGGGGAGGGAGAGAAAGAGTGTTGAGAGAGAGACAGAGAGAGAGACAGAGAGAAATACGACAACATGAATACAGGTGTGTAATCTGTTGCTTCATTAAAACCACGAAAATTATCTGTTCAGGTGAAATTTGCGGTGGATTTATCCTGTTATCGATGAACTCAGGAAAATGATTACTTTCTTTTCCCCCTCCCGATCATTCACATGTCTTGACTTGACTGAACACGGGGGCAATGCATGGAATAAACAGACGGCTTCAGGTGTCATATAATCAATACACGGGAGAGGGGGATATATGTGCTATACCTTCAATAAACGGGGGGAGAGGGAGATATGTGCTATACCTTCAATAAACGGGGGGGGGGAGATATGTGCTATACCTTCAATAAACGGGGAAGGGGGAGATATGTGCTATACCTTCAATAAACGGGGGGGGGGGAGGGAGATATGTGCTATACCTTCAATAAACGGGGGGAGGGAGATATGTGCTATACCTTCAATAAACGGGGAAGGAGGGAGATATGTGCTATACCTTCAATAAACGGGGGGAGGGGAGGGAGATATGTGCTATACCTTCAATAAACGGGGGGGGATATGTGCTATACCTTCAATAAACAGGGGAGGAGGGAGATATGTGCTATACCTTCAATAAACGGGGGGGGAGATATGTACCTATACAGCAATAAGCAGGGAGGGGGAGATGTGCTATACCTTCAATAAACGGGGGGGGAGATATATTGCTATACCTTCAATAAACGGGGAGGAGATATGTGCTATACCTTCAATAAACGGGGAGGGGGAGATATGTGCTATACCTTCAATAAACGGGGGGAGGGGGAGATATGTGCTATACCTTCAATAAACGGGGGGGGGGGGTAGGGATATATGTGCTATACCTTCAATAAACGGGGTAGGGATATATGTGCTATACCTTCAATAAACGGGGGGGGGGGGTAGGGATATATGTGCTATACCTTCAATAAACGGGGGGGGGGGGGGGTAGGGATATATGTGCTATACCTTCAATAAACGGGGGGGAGGTACAGTGTTTTGATTGAATATGGTTGGCATAGTTATTCATAATAAAAAGACTTTTAAATATATATATATATATATATATATATATATATATATATAACTTTCATGTATATTTATACCGGATATGTTGTTAGTCTAATGATTTATACAAATATATAAATCTATTTTCGTTTGTGCTTTGTGTACAGCATAAAAACATCAATAAATTTATATCTAAGAGTTATGACCGGCAACACTCACGCCTCGTCCCTGAAAGGGGGGGGGGTTGGCTTTATCGGCTATACACGGGATATACATGGAGCCCGTCACGTTTTTGTGCTATGTGTGTATGTTTTCACTGGTCCCTGTTTTCTGTGCTATGTCTGTATGTTTTCACTGGTCCCTGTTTGTTGTGCTATGTCTGTATGTTTTCACTGGTCCCTGTTTGTTGTGCTATGTCTGTATGTTTTCACTGGTCCCTGTTTGTTGTGCTATGTCTGTATGCTTTAACTGGTTCCTGTTGTTATGTTATGTCCGTATGTTTTCATTGGTCCCTGTTGTTATGTTATGTCCTATGTTTTCATTTCTCCTATTTGTTACTCATTATGTCCGTATGTTTTAACTGTTCCTTTATGTTATGTCCGTAACTGTTCCCTGTTTGTTATGTTATGTCCGTATGTTTTCACTGGTTCCTGTTGTTATGTTATGTCCGTATGTTTTCACTGGTCCCTGTTTGATATATTATGTCCGTATGTAATCACTGGTCCCTGTTGTTATGTTATGTCCGTATGTTTTCACTGGTCCCTGTTTGTTATGTTATGTCCGTATGTTTTAACTGGTCCCTATTTGTTATGTTATGTCCGTATGTTTTAACTGGTTCCTGTTTGTTATGTTATGTCCGTATGTAATCACTGGTCCCTGTTGTTATGTTATGTCCGTATGTTTTCACTGGTCCCTGTTTGTTATGTTATGTCCGTATGTTTTCACTGGTTCCTGTTGTTATGTTATGTCCGTATGTTTTCACTGGTCCCTGTTTGTTATGTTATGTCCGTATGTTTTCACTGGTCCCTGTTGGTTATGTTATGTCCGTATGTTTTCACTGGTTCCTGTTGTTATGTTATGTCCGTATGTTTTCACTGGTCCCTTTTTGTTATGTTATGTCCGTATTTTTTCACTGGTCCCTGTTGTTATGTTATGTCCGTATGTTTTCACTGGTCCCTGTTGTTATGTTATGTCCGTATGTTTTCACTGGTCCCTGTTTGTTATGTTATGTCCGTATGTTTTCACTGGTCCCTGTTGTTATGTTATGTTCGTATGTTTTCACTGGTCCCTGTTTGTTATGTTATGTCCGTATGTTTTCACTGGTCCCTGTTGATATGTTATGTCCGTATGTTTTCACTGGTTCATGTT
Organism: Bulinus truncatus; assembly: GCA_021962125.1. Taxonomy (NCBI): domain Eukaryota; kingdom Metazoa; phylum Mollusca; class Gastropoda; family Planorbidae; genus Bulinus; species Bulinus truncatus. The sequence continues at coordinate 260,614 of JAGDYQ010000017.1, read as the reverse complement.
TTGTGTTTCATGAAATATTTATTTTAATGGCGGCACTTCAGAGGTGTTAAATTGACGATTACGGGGGAGGGGGCCCTAAGGGAGCGCCCTTAACTAATCTTTAAGTGGGGCCCAGTACGAGTTGTGAGGGCTTAACATATGTTTCTAACCTTCTTTACACCTACTTGGCACTGTATGGAATCTCTGATCCTCCTTTCTTACTGGCAGCGAATTAGCGTTTGTAGCATGTATTCTCTCTGATATTTTTTTTTAATTGTATATCCATTGCAGACTGCGATGTTTCAAATGAGTTGCAGAACATAAAGAAAGAAACATACAATTAAGATTCAGTGCTTACCACACAGAAGGTAAGTTTTAATGTTTAAATTGTTGGATGATTCGCTTTGTGTGTGTGTGTGTGTGTCTTATTTCGTTATACATAAATTGTAGAATTAAAGTTAAAATTGTACACCTTATAGTGAATACGTAATCTGTATATTCTGAAGACTGCAGACTCGCACATATCCGGCGTATAGTATATCTTGATACCAACGAATACGGATAACCCAAATCAATTTCATGTGCCATTTATTCCAAACATCAAAGCAACATTCTTTTTTTTTTTTTTTTACAGAGACAGTAATTTTATTTTTAATAGATACATTGGTCTAAGACTCAAATCTCAGCAGTTGACAATCGTAGTCCGGGTAACTTAATCTTTAAAAATGTCAACGGGAGAAGGACACGTTCATCGTTTGATGATAGGAACAATTCATGAGACTGTGTTCGTTGTGCCTTACTTTCATTTCCACTATAGCCGAGTGTGTGCACTGACAACGGAGGTACTACAGCAGAGACGGGTGGGTGATTGGTCACGCTGGGATCTGATCTCGGTAACCTACAGCACATTTATGTAATCTGTGCGACCCCCCCTACCCCCCCCTCCCCCAAACATGGAAGGGATCTCAGGGTAATAAATTGACTTTGCAACAGGTGGGCGTGTAGGTCACTCAGGTGTACTCCCGCATGGTGAAGATTGCCATGGAACAACGGTTTGCTAGCTTCAGCTCTGAAAACAACGTGTGTGTTTTAAACTTAAAAATAACAACAACCTATGCTGTTAATCGATTATTCTGTCATCTTCTAACTAAATCAAACATCCCCAAATGTTTGTGAATCAAACAGACCATCTCGATGTAATCAAACAGCCCTTCACGATGTAATCAAACAGCCCATCACAATGTAATTAAACAACCAATCTGTTTGTAATCAAACAGCCCACCTCCATGTAATCAAACAGCCCATTTCAATGTAATCACACATTCGAGTCGAGAAACCAACTGTATGTCCTTCACAACATACAGTCTTGTCTATATGTCTACTCTAACCCCCCCCCCAACCACTCCCCCACATACTGTCCATATAGTCCATAGCGTGAATGCCGATGATGTCATTCGATCATTGCCCATTTATCTGTCCGGCGTCCAGCCAATATGCCGGCCCTCCTAGTTTAATTTGCGGACCCCCCCCACACACACACACACATCAGTTTATTGATTTTTGTCTTCCGCGCTACAGCTTTGTCTTGAAGGTCTTCTCACTCTCTCTCTCTCTCTCTCTCTCTCCTACGTTGTGCTTCACCCTCTTTTTGACATTTGCTGATCTCCCCTTGTTTATATTGCCCGGTTACAGCGCTCTCTATGCCATTTTGTTTTTGTTTACTGGTATTGCTTTTGTTTTAAGCTGAGTGATTCTCAAACACCTTAAGCTAGTTAGGTCCTGTCGTTTTAAAGAAAGCTAGTCGGCACCTTTGGCTCAACATAAAGGCTTCTTTTATGTAGTTATATAAATAACCAGATTCAACAGATTCTGTGCCTGGCAGAAAATTGCCTCACCATGAGCAGCCTAAATACTGTTGATTGTGGATGGTACTCTCCATGAGATAACTCAAGGATGAACCAAGTAATATCGTCAGGTCAATAGACATGACCTGGTAGCAGTGCTTAACCATAGAACAAAATGGCTGATTACTGATAAAGTATTAATAATATATATATATATACATATATATATATATATATATATATAGAGCTATATATATATATATAATATCATAATCATAAAATTGGCATAATAAACAAGTCAGATTAATTTACGAAAGAGGTATAATTAATTGTTACAGATTTAGTAAGCATTAGCATATATGTCTATTGAATTAGTTATTGAGACCAGTTTATTGACATGTATCAATCACGTCAAGCGATGCGAATTGTTTTCTTTAATCATCAACAGTGCTAAATATGTGTTTTTTCTCGTGCTGTTAATGACGTATGTCAACCCATGTTCCCCCTTCCCTGTCATATTTTCAACACTTCGCCGCCATACTAAGTCTTGTTTACCCTACCCTCCAGTACCGTACATACCCTCCACTTACCATCCCAAAAAATACACACGTCATTTATACTGGCATATGTGGCTTTTCTTTCATAACATAATGGTATAGCCAGAGAGTAGATGCTCACTTTATTATTAACGCGTTTTTTATACCCCACTCCCCCAGTTACATTTTTGACTCTCTCCCCCCCCCAAAGATGACGTCACTTAAGGCTTACCCAACCGCCGTACACCCTCTGTCCCATAACAAATTTACACAAGACCCACCGTTTCCAAATCATGGCATCTGTCATCGCTTTCTAGCTACGCCAGATGTTAACTAATTGTATCATTCAAGGTCATACATTAGAATTAAGAAATGACAATCCTATTGTTTCAAGGTCATGTCGCTGATGTAATTTTATGTAGACGTGAAAGTTTTAGTTTTCGGGGTTTTTTTTCCTTTTTTTTTTAAATCTTGTATGATCTGGTTATATAATTGGGTTATTTACTGATTTTCTTTTCTGCAATAACAGGATTTGGGTAAAATTTAATGCATATAGGTCTTTGTTAAATATGTAATCGCATATTTTTAACGCATCAATTACACTTTAATTACATTAATCAACAGCCCTATATAAAATGTTAAATTTAACTCAGTTTCACAATAATTCTGAAAAATACAACCAGTCTCGTGTACAGATGTATGTATCACTTAAGTCTAGACACTGTCTGATTACAGTATCATGTATATGGAACTATTAGTGCAGCTGTAGCAGACGTGACCGGTTAGATACTGTATTATCAAAATGCAATACAAAATTACGCGCAAAAAATGATGATACACAATTTCTAGCATCTCTGTTATTTTGATCTTATTATAAACGAGTTCTTTATACATTTGTTGCTTTTTATCTTCAACAATACACTGTAGTACCTCCACCAATACCTACAGTATATAATATAAACTACTGAGTGACTTTTCTCTTTTTACATCAACCGGGAAGGGAGCATAAGGTTTATTGTCGAAAGGCTATATAACAAAAACATCGCCATTTTATATTATAGGGCTTTAGTCGACATACCTGGGGGTGAGGGTGTGTGCGAAATGCGACGGGGTAGGGGTGGTAGATCTACTTTATAAGTGAACAGACTTTAACTTCAAATCATTGAGTAAAAGTATGTTATTTTTCGACGTGGTGAACTCTAAGAATTTTGTTCAAATTAACGCATTTAGGTGTTGCGTTAAAAATTTTTTAATCGCAATTTTTTTGACGCGTTAATCGCAAATTAACGCAGTTTAATCAACAGCCCTAATATATATATATTTATATATATATATATATATATATAGAGAGAGAGAGAGAGAGGGTAGTCCTGTATTACATTTGTTTATAATTCTACTTTAACTTGCATTAGCCCCGCGTCGCTCTTACCTTTTTAGGGTGGAGGTAGAAGGGCTGGGTAACAGTAAATTTTGGGGCTTAAGAAATTCTAAGGGGCTATAAACTAAGTGTAAGTGCATTGGGTGGGGGTCTTAGACAAAGCTAATTTGGATGACCTAGTCTATCACACGCTAAATTTGGGCCCTACTGTTACTTTTTTATATACAGGGCCCCCTATGATGACCTAAACAATTAAATCATTTTAGCCCTGGGGCACTAGACAAATGCTCGAAAAGACCTTCATTATGTCAATTTAGAAGTCCCAACAATGGGCCATCTTAGCGGTGTGTGTGTGGGAGGTGGGTCTCTTGATATCCACATGAATCCTAAGTTACAATATCTAATTTTTTTTTATTTACATAAGAAATGCTAAAAAAAATGCTAAAATTAGACTCACTCTGGCACAATTTCCAAATAAAATATTGTAAAGTAATATAAATTCACTCCAAGAAAACTAGAAAATAAAAACTTCAGATAACGAGAAAGAATTAAAAAAAAAAGAATAGCAAAAGTAATATGGGAAATTATTATTATTTTTTTTAAAGTGAAATCAATTTATGATCGGATTACTAGCATGATTAATTAGACAATAGCATGGCTAATCAGAAAAATAGCATGATTAATGTAAATGTACAATAAAAAGATAAAAAAAAAACTTGAAATAATGGAATATTCAAATTGAGCGCCAAGAGAAAAGCAGACGATCGAAAAGCAGGAAATGTACGAAAAAGAAAAAAAAAAATAGTCGAGAGAATAAAAAACGACAGGACACCCTAACCAAATGAGATTGGAGGTCCAGAAAAAAATAGAGGAAAGTCAAATGGATACGAAACTTAATGAATCGGTAGGCACGTCTAGAAAAAAAACAAGACAGAGAGCCAGACAATAGGTTGCTGTGGAATGAACATCAAAATGAACATTAGAACTGATTCAATAAGTTCATGTGTGACATAATGACTTTAGACGATAACATCTGACATGTGGCAATGACATATTTCAATATCATTAGACAATGAGTGGGACGGATAGGTGTAGATACTCGACTGTCGACCTTAGAGTACTGGGTTTAATCCTATGTAAGAAGCATAGGAAATTTTCCAGATGAAATTCTTTTGAAAGTCGTCCCACAAGTCCACCCAGCTTTTAAATGGGTACCTGACTTAGGTTGGGGAAGTAAAGGCGGCTGGGCGTTGTGCTAACCACACAATCCCTTCATATGCCGAGGTTATAGCAACAGATAAATTCTACACTTCATCTGTCCCGATGGCCCTTTAGGGCTAAGGGAAATTTACTTTTTTTTTTAATCATGTATGTTACTGAGACCTGGCCGTTGAATCTGAGAATGACATCCGATGGTGAAATATTATATTGGCACAAAGCATGACATATGACTACGCTGCTGCTGAGTTTAAAATTTCATTTTCGCTTCCATTATACTAGACTATAAAACGATTGAAAACTAAATTGTTTCCCCTTAACTTGATTATTTCCCCTGCCTCCCAATTGTTTCATTATTTTTTCCGTGCTGTATAGAGCCATTTTATTTTTTTTCTCTAAGACAGTGAGGTAGATAGCTCGATTAGTGTGCAGTGAAGCGTGTTATTGGCTCAAATCCTAAATGCCCCCCCCCCCACGTTCAGTTTTTTTTCCCCCCCCCCCCCCCCCTCCAATCATCCATTCTGCCCCGTCCCAGTCGTCCTTCCCAGGATGATGAACAAGTCCCAATGTACCCCTAACCTCCCCCCCCCCTTGACAGTTGGTGACAGATGCTATGTTTTCCTTACAATGACCTCAAAGGCAACTCGTTTAGCATCCATTCTATCTATCTATCTATCTATCTATCTATCTATCTATCTATCTATCTATCTATCTATCTATCTATCTATCTATCTATCTATCTATCTATCTATCTATCTATCTATCTATCTATCTACCTATCTATCTACCTATCTATCTACCTATCTATTATCTATATATATCTATTTATCTATCTATCCATCCAAAAAATATTATTTAAAAAAATGATCGTGCCTAATGAATTTAAAATGCATTTAGCTGAATAATCATTTAATAATCATTAAATAATCATCCATATGGCGACCCTATGCAAAAAACGAACTCAAAGTCGCTGATAGCTCGAAATCAATTAGTTGTGCTCCCTTGTGGCCTGCTTGACTGTTCACAACATGTTCCCAGAAGGAAGTGGCTACGGTTCCAAGGATCGGGACTCCGTGTTATTTTTGTTTCGGGGTCCATCTATAGATGCGCATGCGCTGCAGACGGACTGTTTATTATTGCATATTTTTTTGTTTTGTTTTCGGGGCTAGGGTTAGGGTTAGGAATAGGGTTAGGATTAGGGATAGGGTTAGGTTTAGGTTTAGGGGGGGGGGGCTAGGGATAGGGTTAGGGTTAGGAGCCAATATCTATAGCCGGACCCCGAAAAAAAACGAACTCGGAGTCCGGCTATCGCGCATGCGCACATCTACGGCCGTAAAATAATCAAGTCTGTCTAGAGCGCTAGAGCGCATGCGCTTCTATAGTTGGACCCAGGAAAAAAAATAATACGGAGTCCCGTTCCTTGGAATTGTAGCCACTGCGTTCCCAGAATTGGATGCCGACTTGAGCTACCATCGCAGTGCTGGCCTCAGCAAGCAGCCACGAAGTTCGCCTTTACATAAGGAATTTTTTCGCTACCTTGTAGCCTCAAAGTTGTATAATTAGTGTTTTTTTATGATTTAAAAAAAAAAGTATAATTATATATTGCGCAGCGGGGTTTGATTATTCTTCACTGTAATTCACTTTTTTTGTAGGAATCACGATTTTATTATGATATTTAAACGATTTATGTATTATGATATTTAAACGATTTATGTATTATGATATTTAAAATATTTATGTATTATGATATTTAGACGATTTATGTATTATGATATTTAGACGATTTATGTATTATGATATTTAGACGATTTATGTATTATGATATTTAAACGATTTATGTATTATGATATTTAGACGATTTATGTATTATTATATTTAAACTATTTATGTATTATGATATTTAAACTATTTATGTATTATGATATTTAGACGATTTATGTATTATGATATTTAGACGATTTATGTATTATGATATTTAGACGATTTATGTATTATGATATTTAAACGATTTATGTATTATGATATTTAAACGATTTATGTATTATGATATTTAAACGATGTATTTATTCTGATTTTTTTAAACGTTTATGCATTATATACTATGTAAAACATGTATGTGTTATTATATGTAAAATGTGTGTTTATTATGATATTCAAATGTGTATTATTATAATTGGTTGCAAATGCAGTGCTCGATTTAAGAAAAAAAAGCCAGTGCCGGGGACGAAAAAAAAAATTCTGCAGAGCCGGGGGATATAAATGTTTATGGCTTCATCCCCGGCTGGTATATATTAGCTAAAGCAGAGCCGGGGATGACAGTTGTCAGTGCCGGGTATATCCCCGGCATCCCCGGCGGTAAATCATCGAGCCCTGCTGCAAATGTATGAATTGTAATATGCAATAATGTGTTATAAACACATGATAATCGTGTGTTATAAATACATGTTAAATATGTGTCCATGGCTGATGATACATCCGGAATCTAAATGTCATTCTGATTTTATTTCCTCTTCACACTAGACAGATCCCATAATGATCTCAGTTCTAGAGATCGAATTGCATCGTTAGCTCAGTTGAGAGTTCTTTTACACTTCACCCTTGTCTCTCTAAATAAACCTGGGGGTCACGTGACTGTCTGGTGAGCAAATTGAAATATGGGAGTGTGTTTGTTAGTAAGTATAGTGTAGTGTAGTGTGTTTCTGTGTGTGTGTGTGTCTCTGTGTGAGTGTGTGTGTGTGTGTGTGGTTTTTATGTGTATTTGTGTTTTGTCTATAATAATGTGTGTGTATGTGTAAGTGGCCCAAGATTCCGTTCGTAGCGGCTCTCAAATGTTACTTTGTTTAAACCCTTCATACATTCACCTTTTCCCCCAGGGCCCCCCCCCCAAAGGGCAACTCTGGATTGGGCCCCTTTAATGTTCTCCACCCCCCCACACCACCCCCAAAAAAAATAAGGACATGACGTCAGATCGGCTGTGTGCAAGTGTAACGAGCAGCCCTCCGCCCCCCCCCTCGTCCCCACTCCCGACCGCTTTGGTTTGTACCCATTTCATTCACCACCCTCTCGAATTGAACATCATTTGTTGTCGGTGTGTTCGGGTGGGGGTTGGGGGGGGGGAAGGGGAGGGTGGGGGAGGAGGGGATAGTTTATCGGATGTCTGTAAAAAGAAATCACTCCTCCAATTTATCCAGTTTTATAATGAAACTTGTCAGGACTGTGATTTTGCTGTTAACAAATGAACAAGGAAGGACAAACGAGGCACCTGTCTCTGACTAAGGAATAAAATGAGCCAACAGTTGGAGCTGGCAACGGGGTCAACATTTTTCTCAAAGATTATTACGGGGGCCCAATAATTGCAAGAGGTGGATATTTAGATCATCTTAACCAATGGTCCCTTAAAAGTACCTACTCAAATGTACCTAAAAGTACCTATTCAGATATCCCTAAAAGTACCTACTCAAATGTACCTAAAAGTACCTACTCAGATGTCCCTAAAAGTAACTACTCAGATGTCCCTAAAAGTACCTACTCAAATATACCTCAAAAGTACCTACTCAAATGTCCCTAAAAGTACCTACTGAAATATACCTCAAAAATACCATATATATGGGTCTCTTAATGTATCTCTGAGGTGTCCCCCCAAAATGTAAATTTGAAAAGTGCTCCAAAAAAAAACCCTGAGCCTTGTGTCCCTCTTATGTACTTTTCCCAAAAGCCCCCCCCCCCTCCCTACCCTCCCCCCCCTCAAAAAAAAAAAAATAAAAACCAACAAAAAATAAAAACAACGTATAAAAGGATCAGGTTCCCAGTTCCCCAGTTCCTTCCTCAATTAGTACATTTATAATTGCCGAAAACTAGCCATCGATACCATTTCAACGGATGAAATGACTTTACCATGAGGCCAAACTTTAAATACCTCTCACCAGAACCACACACACTCTTTCTTTAAATCGTACTTTAGTGTAATATATGGTGAACGTCACATTAACTTCAAGGCTCCTGATTAGATATTACCCCCCCCCCCGAATTGGGGTCAGTAATAAATAATAATAATAAAAGAAAAGGTCCACGCGAGTAATGGTGTAATAATATCATAAACTGATTTTCTGATGTAATAAATATTTTTTTTTTTATTATTGTTTGGGATGAGCTTGATGTAAAAAGGTCTGCTGTATTAACGGGCAATGAAATATTCATGGAATCGATCAGTCATTTGTACATGTTTTGAGTTGGGCGGCTGTTTCTCGGCCCACGTGACGTATGACTGTCCTTTGCTGTGATTTTTGTGAGTGTGTGTGTGACGGCCTTGTCATTGTGGGGAGAGGGCATATGTATGGGGTATAGGGGCGGGGTTGTGGCCTGTATGGCATACATTAATGTGCCAGAATCTAGTTTGTGCGTGTGTGCGAATTATCTTGACTAATCTACTTGCCATTGGCGACAGTGTTTGGGTCATCACGTGGTCAGTGTTAGGAGAGTTCAGAGAAGCCACTGGTGACTAGGGGAAGCTACTGAAAAGACTTTTTAATTTGTCTGTGGTAAGAGATATGTAACGAGGATGTGTGTGTGTGTGTGTTTGTGTGTGTCTCTGTGTGTTGTGTGTTGTGAGTATGTGTTTGTGTGTGTGTGTGTGTGTGTTTGTGTTATATTGTGTGTATGTGTGTGTGACGAGACATGTCAGATATGCATAGCGTGATTTTTAATCTTCTCATTTTTGTCCTTCTATCCTCTCTCTCTCTTTCTCTCTCTCTCTTCATGTAATCAAACAGACATTCTACAGCAGGGGCCAGGCATTCTACAGCAGGGGCCAGACATTCTACAGCAGCGTGTATTCCATTCTATCTTCTTTTGCAATCTAACTAATTTACAATTTAGGGGCCAGGCATTCTACAGCAGGGGCCAGGCATTCCACAGCAGGGGCCAGGCATTCTACAGCAGGGGCCAGGCATTCTACAGCAGGGGCCAGGCATTCTACAGCAGGGGCCTGGCCATATGTGGGGTGGGGGGCAGGAAATCAATGTTACTAAGTAGAGCAAACAAGCAGAGGTGGGCCAAACAAAACGCAGTGGGGGGCCCGGCTCCCTGGCCACCCCGCACGGTACGGGCCTGCCCAACATACAGCACAATTTAAACTATTGGGGCTAGATATATATTTTTCAAGATTAAAACGCATACAATTCATCTGCTGCCTTGAACGTACATTACCAACGGTTCATATCATGATCGACATTAATCTGTATAGTCTGGTTGTTCGAGACTGGGCCTCGCTATTCTATGGTCTGGCCTTGTTATATTTTACAACATTAAAAGGCGATATATGCAGCGGCATAACTAGACTTAGTAGCGACACTGGGCAGACTAAAAAACAAGCAATTAAGCCTGTTCCATTCTGGACACAGGACGTGTTAGCGCATTTTCGTGTTATGTATCAGTACGTTTGTTAGCTTTCAGTAAATATTTGTAAATTTTGGAAATGTTTATAAATTCAATTGTGTAATGCATATTGTCAGGGTATGGATGCGGTGGTCTCTTTTATATATTTATTTTTTTATTACTTTCTTTAACTGCACAACTTATACAAGTTCATAACACCTCCAGTTTTTAACTCGAAATCACTTTATTGAATAATCATAAGAACTAGTTATTCAATAATGAACATTAACCATTAAATCATGTCTCTACGATAAATACTAGTTGTCCGTTCTTTTAATACAATAAATACTTCTTCCTAGCTCCTCCGTTCCTTCCTTCTTCAAACTTAAAACAAAACAAAAATAACCAAAACAATGTTCTATCTCTTTCCTCGTCAACCGTCTGTGTGTTTTCTTCCTTTTCTTTCCCCCGTTCAATAACCCGTTCATTAGGTGCGTCACCGTACTACAGGGAATTCCCTCTAACATCTACATTAATACAATAATTAATTGTCTATCTATATAACTATCTAACAATGTGTCTGTCTAATTATCTATATCTGTCTATGTCCTTACACATATATTTGTAAAAAAAATTATAAAGACGTTTCTTTATATTTGAAAAAAAATATTGTCTCTTAAATCTAACTACAAGTGGTTTGTGGTTACTGAAATAGGACTCATAATTGAAAACATTCTAAATTATAGTCATTTAATCGTCCGAAAACTCCGTCAATTGTTGCATAGCTCTGATACTTTCAATTAAGCTCAGAACACAAGCTTACTATTTCATTTGATGAGTTTCTTAATAAATCTTGGTGAAACTACGTGCTGCAGTATTTCGCACCAAATGAACGGGTTATTGAACGTACAAGGTGTATATATAATATATAAGCCCCTTAGGAGCCCTGAAGCCCGGCCCTCAGAGGTCCTATCGCAAAATGAACTTTTTATGTACACATGGCAGGCCAAGACCTACAAAATGATATATACATCATGGGTCTAGGACTTATAGTTGCTGAGATATAGCGCTCCTTTATTAATATAGCTTATATAGTAAAAAAAGGTACTAAGGCCCCTTTTACGGCCCTGAGAGGTCAGATCGCGAAATGGAAAAAAGTCATTTCTTGGCAGGCCAAGACCTACAAAATGATATATACATCATGGGTCTAGGACTTATGGTTGTTGAGATCTAGGGTGATGACGGACGGACAGACAGACAGACAGACAAAACGGGGACAATAGAGCATTTTTTTTCGAAAATGCTCTAAAAATGGCGTCCCATCGCTGTACGAAAAAAAAGTTTTAATATGGCGGGTGGGGATGGGGGAAGCCACCTCTTGTCCCATTCCGCCAAGTGACGTCACAAGTTGAGTCTGGTCGTCTGCTTTCGGAGGCGGTGATTTATTTCAGGAAAAAGATTATAATTTATTGTGTTCTGGAGGACAAGGGAGCCAAGAGTTTGAATCTGGTATTAACTGGAATGAGTTTTGACGTCAGTGTGGAAGGGCTGTGACGCAGTGGCTAGCAGGAAACTGAGGAAGTAGAAAGGGATTGGTGAGAGAGAAACAGATAGAGGCAGAGAGAGAGACAGAGAAAGAGAGAAAGAGAGATAGACAGAGTGACACAGAGATAGAGAGAGACAAAGAGACAGGGAAAGAGAAGTAAAGAGAGACAGTGAAAGATATATAGAAAGAAACAAAAAGAGACAGAGAGACGGGATGAGAGAAAGAAAGAGAGACAAAGAGAGATTGGGCAAGAAATAGACAGAGACAGAAAGACGAGAGAGACAAAGAGAGAGAGAGAGATAACAGATATATACAGAGAGAGAGAAAGACATAGAGTGATATAAAATGAGAGTGGGATACATAGAGAGAGAGGGAGAGAGAGAGAGAGAGAGAACAAATTATGATATGTTAGCACAGTCGTGGGTCTGAGAAATGATATTTTCTTATCAACACTCTCATCACTGAATCATCCCTCGTGCGGTGTCTGCAAAAGAGCGATCACGTCACAATGGCTATCTTTCCAAACACTTAGCTTTATTATAACTGGTTTGCTGATTGGGCTGAAATACTGGAAGATACATATTTATCTGCCGCCAAACAGGATGGTGTCTTTGTGACATTAAAGGTCCTCCCCAACCGACCGGAAATTTTCACGTATCAAGACCTCGAGAATTCCATATATGTTTCGCTGCTGATACATATCAACCGAAATAATCAGATAAGTTCGGATTTCCGTTTCGTAGCAGCGAAACTTCGCACTTTCGCAACTCGCTGAGTTTATTTTCCCGCAGGTGTAGTTGTTCACAATAGTAAACTAGACATTGAAATAGACAATCGTTTACATCATTACATATGATTATCAATGCACCGAAACAGATTCGGAATTTGCGATGTTTCAGGGAATCTAAATTTCGGAACGGTACGTTCTTATTGTAATTTTACTCCATGTCCTTATGAATGTATTTTAGCTTGAAATGAATAGAACGGGGAGGGGGGAATCTAACACCTTTAAGAAATGGTTTAGTTCCTCCAGTAGCTTATGAAAATGAATAGATTGAGGTGGGTAGGGCACATAGAAAGGATGGAAAACAACAGAGGTCCAAAAGCAATATATAAGGCAACACCCAATGAGAAAAGGCCTAAGGGCAGACCAAGAAGCAGATGGTTGGAGGAAGTGGAGAAAGACCTTGATTTCATAGGAGTGAGAGAGTGGAGGAAGAAGACCATGAATCGGGAAAAGTGGAGAAGAGTAGTATGGCAGGCCAGATCCCTGAATGGAAGAAGAAGAAGTAGCTTATTTAAGTCGGTTAATTTATCTCATTATATAAATCGATTGAAACAAGAAGTTGGTGTTTTGTTGTGAAAGATTTGATATGCAAGCGAACAAGACACAAATATGGTGTAGCACCGTTTAAGGACTACCGATAATTATTAGTCAAATATAATTTAATGCTCGTTCCAGTTATATTAGAGCTTAGTGTGTGTGTGTGAGAGAGAGAGAGAGAGAGAGTAAGAGAGAGAGAGAGAGAGAGAGAAAGAGAGAGAGAGTGTCCGTGTGTGTGGATGTGTGTGTGTGTGTGTAAATTATGTCAACATTCTTACAATCAATGTTAACCAACGCCGACCTGATTGGCTCTAATTAGGGCGTTGAATTATTGACAGACGTAACCTACATTTGTGAATAAAAAAAAATAATAAACGACATTCACAAAACTGAATTAAATGCGAGTTAAGCCAAATATCCACTCATTAGAAACTACTTTTTTTTAAATAACAGACAAGCAACATCTCAAAAAACCCACACACAATCTCTGTAGCTAGAACACAAACTGAGATTTTATTAAAATAATTTTTTTAACACTTGTTTGTCCATGTTAACTTCTCAATTATTTTGCCTTTTTTTTTTTTAAAAAGGGAAACAACAAAAAAATAAATAAATTACAGGGGGCTTCACAAAGTAAACTTTGAAAATTCTTAAACCGCTGAGACAAGTGAAAATATTTAAGTCTGTCTGAGTACTCTGTAATACACACACACGCATACAAAAAAAAAGCTCACACACACAACACAAAAATAAACAGATATTTGAAAGTGCTTTTATGGTGAAAATCCTGTTTTCAACATTGTCGGTTTCATTATTCATGTTAAAAAAATTAATATTTAGTCTCATATAGACTGACTGTGTTCCCACTTTGTTAGGATATTTCCACCACATACGACTTTTTTCCACTATGATAGACAGTGCTTCCACTATGTTAGACTGTGTTTCCACTGTTAGACTGTGTTTCCACCACATAAGACTATGTTTCCACCATGTTAGACTGTGTTTCTCCACTATGTTAGACTGTGTTTCCATCACATAAAACTATATTTCCACTATGTTAGACTGTGTTTCCACCACATAAGACTATGTTTCCACCATGTTAGACTGTGTTTCTCCACTATGTTAGACTGTGTTTCCACCACATAAAACTATATTTCCACTATGTTAGATTGTGTTTCCACCACATAAGACTATATTTCCACTATGTTAGATTGTGTTTCCACCAGATAAGACTATATTTCCACCATGTTAGATTGAGTTTCCACCACATAAAACTATATTTCCACTATGTTAGATTGTGTTTCCACCACATAAGGCTATATTTCCACTATGTTAGACTGTGTTTCCACTATGTTAGACTGTGCTTCCACCACATAAGACTATGTTTCCACCATGTTAGACTGTGTTTCCACTATGTTAGATTGTGTTTCCACTATGTTAGACTGTGTTTCCACCACAAAAGACCATGTTTCCACCATGTTAGACTGTGTTTCCACATATGTTAGACTGTGTTTCTCCACTATATTAGACTGTGTTTCCACCACATAAGACTATGTTTTCTCCATGTTAGACTGCGTTTCTCCACTATGTTTGACTGTGTTTCCATCACATAAAACTATATTTCCACTATGTTAGACTGTGTTTCTCCACTATGTTTGACTGTGTTTCCACCACATAAAACTATATTCCTACTATGTTAGATTGTGTTTCCACCACATAAGGCTATATTTCCACTATGTTAGACTGTTTCCACTATGTTGCACTGTGTTTCCACTATGTTAGACTGTGTTTCCACAACATAAGACTGTGTTTCCACCACATAAGACTGTTTCCACCATGTTAGACTGTGTTTCTCCACTATGTTAGACTGTGTTTCCACCACATAAAACTATATTTCCACTATGTTTGACTGTGTTTCCATCACATAAAACTATATTCCCACTATGCTAGACTGTGTTTCCACCACATAAGACTATGTTTCCACCATGTTAGATTGCGTTTCTCCACTATGTTTGACTGTGTTTCCATCACATAAAACTATATTTCCACTATGTTAGACTGTGTTTCTCCACTATGTTTGACTGTGTTTCCACCACATAAAACTATATTTCCACTATGTTAGATTGTGTTTCCACCACATAAGACTATATTTCCACTATGTTAGACTGTGTTTCCACCACATAAAACTATATTTCCACTATGTTAGATTGTGTTTCCACCACATAAAACTATATTTCCACTATGTTAGATTGTGTTTCCATCAAATAAGACTTTATTTCCACTATGTTAGACTGTGTTTCCACCACATAAAACTATATTTCCACTATGTTAGACAGTGTTTCCACCACATAAAACTATATTTCCACTATGTTAGACTGTGTTTCTCCACTATGTTTGACTGTGTTTCCACTATGTAAGACTGTGTTTCCACCACATAAGACTATGTTTCCACCATGTTAGACTGTGTTTCCACTATGTTAGACTGTGTTCCCACCACATAAAACTATATTTCCACTATGTTAGACTGTGTTTCTCCACTATGTTAGACTGTGTTTCTCCACAATGTTTGACTGTGTTTCCACCACATAAAACTATAGTTCCACTATGTTAGATTGTGTTTCCACTATGTTAGACTGTGTTTCCACCACATAAGACTAAGTTTCCACCATGTTAGACTGTGTTTCCACTATGTTAGACTGTGTTTCCACCACATAAGACTATGTTTCCACCATGTTAGACTGTGTTTCTCCACTATGTTAGACTGTGTTTCCACCACATAAAACTATATTTCCACTATGTTAGACTATGTTTCTCCACTTTAATATTTCTTTCGTTACAAGATACTTATATTTTTCTCTCAAACTATGTTTGACCTGTATTGATTTACACATTTATTTTTTTATTATTATTTCTTTTCTCTCTTTTTTAGAAATTTCCTTTAAAATTCACTATTGAGTCGTTGAATACACCAGGTCCAATAGTAATTTTAGTTTTGTCACTACACAAAGTGCATTGTACAGATTCATCACCAGGTATATTGTTAAAGTTTATTTACTGTTGTACTATACTGTTTGGAGAGTTGAAATGGACTCTACACTGTCATCTGGGGGGGGCCCATCCGATGACTTTTATAGATATTTTGATGGCCCTAGGCAAAGACTTGCAGACATAGTTGGTGGCCATAAAGTTATATGGCATAAGTCAGATGACATTGACGTTAAATTAATTGTACATTATACGAGAGAGAATGGAAGTTATGTCAAATTAAATGTAAAGCATGTTTGACTGAACATGAGTCATTTATTAATTTATAAATAACTATTTTGAGTAAAGTAGTTCTAAATGCAAATTACTAATTTAATACTGTACTTTGATAGCTCTCATGACGTATTTCAAACTGTACTCTGATTGCCCTCATGAGATATTTCAAACTGTACTTTGATTGCTCTCATGAGATATTTCAAACTACTGATTATAACATAGTTCAATACTGTACTCAAATTTCTCTCATGGCATATTTCAAACTGTACTCTGATTGCTCTCATGACATACATGTATTCTACTTAAGAAGAAACTTTGGGATACAATGAAACTGAGTTTCGTTAGTTTAAAAATAAGAAAAAAATCATTTGTCTTGTTAACTGTTCAATTTGCGTCATTCACATTGCATCGACACATTGAATTTGAATCAGTCCACTATCAGTGTATTTGTGTCTGCCCCCTGTGTGTCCGTATGTCCATGTTTGTGTTCCGTTTGTTCACATGTGTGTGTGTAATGGTTTCAGTGCATGTGTGTGTCCGTATGTGTGTGTGTGTGTAAACACCGATTCACCTTAATTCTTCAAACCGTTAATGATATTTATGTAGAACATGATAATTTCGTGCACATTTTTTTTTTGTTTCGGTGTTTGATATCAACATTTGCTTTTAATTAAACCTCCATTTTTCTTCTCATCATGACCTCAATGTCTATGTTGATTGTGTTTATTTAGGTGATGCATTCTTGTTTTTTTTTTATTCATTTAGCCTATAAAAAAAGCAAAACAACAGATACCGAATGAATGTCTGGAATTGTATTTACTTAATAAGATTTAAAAAAAGAAAAACTTTCTTTGGTACACTGCAATTGTGAACTTCATTTACATTTACACTCTGGCCTCTGATCGAACTCTTCAATCAAGGAGTCAATTTCATTTATAATCGATTTAGCTTTTAAGAGCCATTTGTATATGGCGGAGGAAAAGGGGGGCGGGGGGAGGGAAGTGGCACCTTAAAAAAACATCTTCCCCTATTTACCATTTTGAATGTAAATCAACAAAAGAACAGTAATCTATGTTTAATGTTTAAATTCTTCCGAACGAAGTTGACAAAAATTCTAAAGCGAAAAGAACAAAAAAACAGCATTTTATTTTTTATATAAATCAAAGTAAATCCAATGAATTCGTTCGAGAAATTGTCGACAACAGTACACATAGTGACTAATACCATTCAATAATAAATCAATTAAGAGTTTTATTTAGTAGGAAAGACTAATGAAATGAATACATTAACCTTTAACAAGGTGCGTTCACTTTTTGAGATCAACTGAACCTTGGTACGACGAGAAGGAGACAGGCAGGGACAGATAATGACCTATGTACGGAAAACAACTCAGACGTAACAAGTGGGGGGGAGGGGTAAAAATCGTGGGGTTATCCGAATACTCTCACATGACACTGCCAATCACAGAAGTGTCCATATTAGTACAAATGTCCATATTGATTCATATTAGTTTATATTACTACAAATGTCCATATTGATTCATATTAGTTTATATTACTACAAATGTCCATATTGATTCATATTAGTCTATATTACTACAAATGTCCATATTGATTCATATTAGTCTATATTACTATAAATGTCCATATTGATTCATATTAGTCTATATTACTACAAATGTCCATATTGATTCATATTAGTCTATATTACTATAAATGTCCATATTGATTCATATTAGTCTATATTTATACTTCAAATGTCCATAGTAATCCCTATTAGTCTATAAAAGTTCATATTAGTTCGTATTGGTTCATTTTAGTTCATATTAGTTAATATTGGTTCATATTACTTCATATTACCCTCAAACCTCATGAAGCCAATGTAAATAAAATCCTTTCAGCTAAATTTAGGAACTCGATGTGGCCCACCTTGACTAACACCTTTACTAATTATCATTAGCTGTTCTCACAGGTCACGTGACTAGTCTGAACATATCTTTACTCACGCTATAAATAGCACACACACACACACACACACACACAGACACTCACAAATTACACGTGATCCAATCAGCCTACAATTTATGGCAGACCAAAAAAACGTCCATGTGATATTTTGATCCTAAAAATAAAAATGGCACGTGATTGGCTGCACCTAAAAATAGTAGACGGAAGACGTATGCTGACATTATGGACTAAATATAGCACACCGAAATTACACGTGGCCGGAGGATTCCAAATATATCATGGCAGAAACTGTTGAGGTGAGCAGCGGTTAATTCACAGATACAGATCTAATGGACGGGAAAGGGAGGGGGTGGGGGGGTGGAGGGACGGGGGTAGACCCAGACACAGTGAGCTAAATTTGTTGTGTTGTGTCCGTCTGCAATAGAGCGCGTGGGAGTATACAATTTTTCCCCCCTCGTAATATATTGGTGAGAAGATTAAGAGGTCAAATGTATTATGCAAATTGTAGGGGTTAAAACACCGGGTTGTCGTTTGGAAGCGAGCCGGTTATTTATTGCTGCAGTGCAGTTCCGTAGCGTGAAAATTCTACCGCAGGGGACAGGCCATTAGCGAGGGCGGGAGAGGGGGGGTGAGCAGGAAAAAGTTGTTACTAAGTGGAGAAAAAAAGCAGAGGGTGCCAGACAAAACGCAGAGGGGGAGGGTTCGGTCCTCCAGGCGCCCCCCCCGCACGCTACGGGCCTGCTGCAGCGCAAAATGCATGCTGTGGGTCAACACCGGTCAGACTCCTGGCGCGTTTCATACAACTATATATGAATCCCCCGCGATGCCCACTTGACCACTGCACTATCGCCTACAATCGGGAGTGGATGAAAGGGGGGCCGTGGACTGTCCGGAGAGGGGGGCCGTGGAATTTCGAAAAATTATAAATTTAAGCAATCTAAACCAAAAAAAAAAATTCGGGGGCGGCGACATATTGATTGGCGTTCCAAGGGGGCCGTGACATATTGATTGGCGTTCCAAGGGGGCCGTGACATATTGATTGGCGTTCCAAGGGGGGCCGTGACTTCAAAAAGTTTGAGAAGCACTGGTTTAAACTGTAAAGTATTTCTGAGATAAACGGCTTATCCTTTCAGAACACAAATGGAAATGAACGCGGAAGATTAATTAGATCCTTTTTTTTTTCTATGAAAGATTTCTTTTTTTTTTTTGAAGTAAAGCGAATTTGCGACACAGGTAAATTTCTTAAATGAAGAATCAAAGCAAAATATTGATGAAGAAGCTGAGTTACATATGTAAACGAATCTGTATTCCACTATAAGGTTAAGGAAAAAATAAACGAAGCTGGCAAGATTATTTCAGGCTGATTGCCATAGATGCTGTAGTACTAGAAAATAAATTTAGTGAAATTTGTCTTTGGCTGCTAAATCGGTCAATTTTATTACACATGGCAGATAAATCCGCCAATTTAATACATTTGGCAACTAAATCCGTCAATTTTACTACGTTAGGCAGATAAATCCGCCAATTTTACTACATTTGGCAGCTAAATCCACCAATTTTATTACATTTGGCAGCTAAACCCGCCAATTTTATTACATTTGGCAGATAAATCCGTCAATTTTACTACATTTGGCAGATAAATCCGCCAATTTTATTACATTTGGCAGATAAATCCGTCAATTTTACTACATTTGGCAGATAAATCCGCCAATTTTATTACATTTGGCAGATAAATCCGGCCACTTTTACTACATTTGGCAGACAAATCCGTCCATTTTACAACATTTGGCAGATAAATCCGGCCACTTTTACTACATTTGGCAGACAAATCCGCCCATTTTACAACATTTGGCTGATAAATCTGTCATTACATTTCAGGACCAGGCATGTTAAATATATTCTTTGTATATAGTCTTAAAATTAATATATTGTGTTCAATCAGTTAGGTTGAAAAATTTGGTTCATATGCTATGATATTTGATTTCTTTAAAAATAAAGCCATAAATAATTTTTATTGTGCAAATAATCTATATATATATATATAAAAGAAAAACTAACCTGTCCGAACTTTTAATGGGATAATAAAAAACGTTTTAAATGCAAATATTATGTCATAAGAACATTAATAACAAAAAAAGGACCTAAACAAAGCAATCTAATAAAATTTTTAAAGAATAAATTCCTCCATTTTTCTGTTATTCTTAAAGAACGCGGAAGTACTCTGCAGTTAATGTTTATTGTGTGTGTGTGTGTTTTATTATTATTTGTGGTATCACTGCGCTGGATTGGGAACTTCTTTCTTTTCGTCGTTCATGTTTTCATTGTCGAATCTCAGAGTACACCGCTACTCCATTATCTGTCATCGAGAAAAACATTGTCAAAATTAAGCGATTATCCTTGTTGCGTCCGTTGAGGAGTAAAGGGGCCGTAACTCTGAAGATAAGGGGGAGACAATACAATATAAAATAATACAATGATATTGAGACCGCTTTTTTTTTTTTGTTTTTCTAGAAAAATACTTTTATTTTTCTCGATCCGTCCTCTCGAAATCTGTAATTCAACTCCAATAGAACTGCACTTGTGGACGATTGCAACACACACACACACTCACACACACACACACACACACACATTGCCAGGGAAGGAATACATCAGGAAATTTTGAAGTTTCGTTTCAAGATTCTCAAATTTTTACTTGACGGTTTTAAAACAACCAGTCCGAGATGTTTTTGATTGCGTGATTATTTGACGACAAATGAGTAAAAGGGTTTTAGTTTTGGTATTTAAATCGAAAATAAAAATCTTTGGTTGTTTTAGAGGTTATATTTTATAAACTTGAACAATAATTGGACACATTCCTAACGTTTTTTTTCCTGTTCATTTTGTTCAAAGTCGTAGACAAAAATGTCTTGTTCCGTTGATAGAGAGACAGGAAAAATAGATATACCAGGTAAAATTGGTGTTTTTGATTGGTCTTCCCGCGGTTTTGTGTCCTCGGCCGATTGGGTTTTCCCGGATAAATCAATCTCTGATTAGTGTTATTAATGTCAGAAGACACGTCATAGAGAAGTGAATATCATGATTCACTTTCTTTGTATTTCCAGCTTGAGCTAAACAAGAGCCACTTTGGGGAAACTGCACAAAAGTACAATTAATGACAGCGAACGAACCTGGGTCATTAAAAATCTTGAAACTGTTTGCAAAAAAAAAAGCAAAATTATCTGTTCATCATTTTCTAAACGCGACTGAGCAGTTTTGCATCTGAACAAAAGGCTATATAAAAAAGGTGATCATTTATTTCATTGATCCAAGTTTTATTAGAATTATTTATCATTGACCCATTATCTTTTACGTTGATTCTGAAACTTTTATGAAACCATGACCTCCATCGCATTAATTAAAAATAAAGCGACCATAGACTCTAAATTTGTAAGTCTTAAAAAAAATCTTCAATCAGACATCTCTGATAATCTGACATTATAAATTTCATTTTTTACGGGTTACGTCCCCTAACTTACCATCAGCTGACATGCAACTTTCGTTTTTCCTCTCTGTGGTGTTGTTGTTGCTAGTTTTTATTTCAGCGATGTCGTGACAGGAGAGAATGTGGTTCTGTTCACCGGGTTTTATGAGCCGCATTAAAACACAAGATTTGACTCAGTGTGAGCAATGTCATTCCGACACCTCTCCCCCAACCCCACCCCTAGGGGAAGACGGGGGGGGGGTTCAATCTTACACGTGCTACACACGTTTCTTGCACCAGCACACTTACACACTCACACACGCGCATACACACAATCTAATTCTTATACTCTCAGCTCTGCACAGACACACACACACACACTACACACACACACATCACACACACTACACACACACACTACACACACACACACACTACACACACTACACACACACTACACACACACACACACTACACACACATACACACACACACACTACACACACATACACACACACACTACACACACACACTATCGTCCCACATACACACTCATACATAGACTGATACACCATGACACACACATATACAGTCACATATACAAATAAACACAAATAGACTAACACACTCGCAGAGAAGAACACTTAGAAACACAAACTAGTCTTATACACAAACAGGCAGACTGATAAACATACGTACCTAAAACATACACACACTCACACATCCACATACATAAGGAATGCACGCAATTCTCTTCTACATCACCGAATCGATTCCATTCGATCTCTATTATTTGTAATCGATCTGATCGATGATCAACTCACACCTGTATCGCAACATTATTTTTTTTGTTTTGTTTTAATCAGAACATTTTTTTTGTGTATTCGATTCCCATTGCCAGTAACACTGAGCCAAAGATGTCACACCTCACTTCATGTTGTTGTTATTATTATTTATAAAAAAAAATAATAATAATCTCCCAGATTGGCCCGAGATCGACTATATCGCTCTAACAAGTACATCAACGAGATTTTTGTCAATAACATAGTAATCGAATACACTCCATCGACTATCAAGCACTTGATGACCATTGATGGAAAGGAGGAAAAAAATCGCAGACCGAATATGATTTGGTTTATCGCAGCGCTTCCCAAAGTGTGGCACGCCTACCCCTGTGGGTACGCGGGAAGTTTTGGCTGGGGCACGCGCTGTACCGGGTTGAGAACATCCGAGGCTAAAGAGAAACCAATGAAACGAGAGGAAACCACGACCGTAACAAACAATATGCAAGGTTTTCTTTATTAGGGGTACTCAGTATTACAACAATAAAAAAGAAGGGTACACAGATATCGATATTTTGGGAAACACTGGTTTATTGGATAGGAATTTCTGAATGCCCGGTGGTGGAACAGTAAAAAAAAAGAGAGAATTTTCAGTGTTTTTCTTTTTGTTAGTCTGAGTGAAAATTTCTTTTTTTTGAAATGAGTCCAACTTGGGATAGGTATTGGGGCAGGAAAGTTGTATAATAATCATTATTATTGGATTTGACAGGATGGAATGAAATTAGATATTGTTTTTATTGAGCTTTTAGATCAGTCTCACTTTTCTGTGGGTGGGTTTGTGCTTAAATTTTGTAACTGACTTTTTGGACCTTTGCTAATTTAGTGAGATGGCTGAAAGCTGGAATATTTGTAGATTTTACATGACAACAGACGATTTTTTTAAATATTTCGAGTGGAGAAATGATACAGTCAGCGTTTGATGACGCATTTCGGTAGCCTCCGCCCTCCACAGCCTCTATGACGTCATTCTTCCTTAGGGTTGATATTTTATTCTGAGTTCTATGTGTATACGTCATTTCCAACAAAATGACGCAAACTACGACTACAGCGAGGAGCACGTGTTTTATTTTAGCAGTTGTGAAATCAGTAGGGAGTGACCGATAATCTGACCCCCCTCCCCCCTATTTTGTTGACGTAATTAATGGACAGCCCCTTAAGCAACAACAATGCCAAACACGTGTTATTATCGTGCTATATGACGTATTTCAAGCCAAGTTCACATATTTTGCAACCCCCCCCCCCCCCAGATACCGATATTTTTTTTTAATCAACAACAATGCCAAACACGCGTTTCTCTCATGCTACAGTTCATGACGTATGTCAACCCATGCTTACCCCTTCACTGTCATATTTCGTGACACTTCGCCCACACGTAAGTCTTGTTCTCCTCCCCCCCAACTTCCCATCCCAATAAAAAATACACAGATGTTCACTAATTGTATCATTCAAGGTCATACATTAGAATTAAGAAATGCCAATCCTATTGTTTCAAGGTCATATCTCTGAGGAAGATGTGACAATTTTCTGTGTACGGGTTTTTTTTCCTTTTTTTTTAAATCTTGTCTGATCTGGTTATAGAATTGGGTTATTTACTGATATTTAGAGCATTTTTTGTCCCCGTTTTGTCTGTCTGTCTGTCATCACCCTAGATCTCAACAACCATAAGTCCTAGACCCATGATGTATATATCATTTTGTAGGTCTTGGCCTGCCATTGGTGCAGCAAAAGTTCATTTTGCGATCTGACCTCTGAGGGCTGAACATCAGTTTTTTACCGGTTTTTACTATATAAGCTATATTAATAATTATGCCATTTTCATGGCCCCATTCTACACCTTATACGTTCAATAACCCATTCATTTGGTGCGAAATACTGCAGCACGTAGTTTCACCAAGATTGACGTCACACGTGTTCTGCGCAGTAGAGTATTTATTCTTCAGCCACAATAATTTTATTTTCGAAAAACATCCTTTACAATTACACAATTGAATTCATAAACATTTCCAAAATTTACAAATATTTACTGCAAGCTAAAATACTTACTGATGCATAACACAAAAATGCGCTAACACGTCCTGTGTCCAGAATGGAACAGGCTTAATTGCTTGTTTTTTCTGCAACTCTGTTGTGAAAAAAAACAATGTATCGGCAGCCAAAAAACGGCCGGTCCGACAGTTAACCCATAGTGCCAATATCGGTTCGACTATCGGTCGCTCCCTACAACAATCGGCCGATCCGATATTAACCGATAGTGCCAATATCGGTCCGATACCGATAGCGATCCGATTATCGGTCGCTCTCTAGTACCTAAGCCAGTGGTCGGCAAAGTGCGGCTCCGGAGCCGCATGTGGCTCTTTGGCTCCTTAAGTGCGGCTCTGGCATTTAGTGTTATTTAGTATACAACTTATTTAGCGTACTACTTATTTAGTGTAATAAAAGTTTACTAAATATGCCAGACGACTCCCATGTCTTAGATTGTTGTACTACCCAGATATTTAATTTCTTTATCTGATATGTTTGTCGTCACTTAATTATCCTTTCATTGGTTACTGTTATCGATATTTGATCATTCACCTAACTAATGATTCATTTAACCATCTCAGTAAGACTAATGGCGAGCAGCGCTGTATACATTTTATGATTGACATTTTTACGTCTACGTAATGCCAATGTACTATTCATATAGACTTTATGTTGACACATGATGTCGTTCTAGCCACCAATTCACAATGTCCTAGCCACCAATTCATAATGTCCTAGCCACCAATTCATAATGCATTAGCCACTTAATCATAATGTCCTAGCCACCAGTTCATAATGTCCTAGCCACCAATTCATAATGCCTTAGCCACCAGTTCATAATGCCTTAGCCACCAGTTCATAATGCCTTAGCCACATAATCATAATGTCCTAGCCACCAATTCATAATGCATTAGCCACATAATCATAATGTCCAAGCCACCAATTCATAATGCCTTAGCCACAAGTTCATAATGTCTTAGCCACCAGTTCATAATGTCCTAGCCACCAGTTCATAATGCCTTAGCCACCAATTCATAATGCATTAGCCACATAATGATAATGTCCTAGCCACCAATTCATAATGCATTAGCCACAGAATCATAATGTCCTAGCCACCAGTTCATATGTCCTAGCCACCAATTCATAATGCCTTAGCCACCAATTCATAATGTCCTAGCCACCAATTCATAATGCATTAGCCACATAATCATAATGTCCTAGCCACCAATTCATAATGCCTTAGCCACCAGTTCATAATGCCTTAGCCACCAGTTCATAATGTCCTAGCCACCAGTTCATAATGTCCTAGCCACCAATTCATAATGCCTTAGCCACCAGTTCATAATGCCGTAGCCACCAGTTCATAATGCCCTAGCCACCAGTTCATAATGTCCTAGCCACCAATTCATAATGCCTTAGTCACCAGTTCATAATGTCCTAGCCACCAGTTCATAATGCCTTAGCCACTAGTTCATAATGTCCTAGCCACAAATTCATAATGCCTAGCCACCAGTTCATAATGTCCTACATACTATAGTTTTCAAACCCGACTATGAAATAGACCAACTCTCTTTTAACCACAAAAAAATCATTGACCGATATAAGATAACGGACATTGTCTATCAAACTTCTAAAATTGATTCTAAGAAAAAAAGAGGTGTATATATTGTTGCCCTACTGACCCACGACTCTGCGCCATTGTATCACCTGGACAGGTGTGTAAAATAAAGAGATTGGGGGGGGGGGTAAAACAACAGTCGTTCCCCTCCCCCACCCCCCACCGCCTCAACTGGCGCTAGCATCAGGACGATTCATCGAGAGACCAGTCACGTGACCTCGTTTGATTGGGGGGGGGATCTACTTTGGACTCTATAATACAAGTTAGTGACCAGAGAGAAAGTGGACAGTTAGACCAGTTATTTTTTTTTTTAGCACAGCGATTTTGTTATCTTAGACGTAACACGTTCAACTCGCCTGTAGTGATTGCTCCAACTGGATTTATTAGTTTTACTTATAGTTTAGTTGTAGATTAAAATGTTAAGTGGATTTGTAGTAACAAATAACAAGCAATAATGTAGTTATTGAACCCACGTGTCTTGAGTCACTCTATGTATAAAGTTATAACAACATTTTTAAAGTCAACTCTAATACCACCCCCCCCCTCGATAAACTAAAAAGTTTACCATCTAGTAGTAAAATGAAGATGAGCAGAGCTCTGCTGTTGAGATTCGGTTAAACTTACATTAGCGTTACATCTGTAAGATCGGATTAAACTCAAGGTGTAAATTAACCAACTTTGATAAATACCTAACATTTCTAGACGCGAGCATTAATTACATTCATTAGTCTTGTACATACTAAAACCCACGGCTTTCAAAAACAGATAAGAATCTAGTTTATATCTATCAGCATTGATCTATTTCTATTGTGATTGACTGCAGCATTGATTTCACTGCCAGTGTTTTATAGCAATTCGCGATCTTCATTTATTGGCACAATCATTGGTCATAGTTTATGGCCTTTTCTCTCTCTCTCACTCTCTCTCTCTCTCTCTCTTTCTTTTTACTATCGGCCAGGTGAAAAGATAGTTTCAACAAGGTCGTGGGATTGAGTAGCTATGTAACTCATTGATTTGTAATAGCACGTGTGTGTGTGTGTCTGTGTATGTGTGAGTAAATGTGTGTGTGTGTGGGAAGGGGGAGGTGCGAGGGCAGGGTTAAGGAGAATAAGATCGATGTCTGGCCTTTTGTTTGATTTTCCTTCAATGTTTTTTTGATCAGTCTTTTCTTTAATGGCTGAGTTGTAGTGGAGTTTCGGCTGGCCTGCATATGTCGTCGTGTCATGCCATGTCTTGCCATGTTATTACTTTAACACTCAGGTGTTAAGTGGCACTGATATAGGCGCGTGGTGTTTAGTAGCACTGATACAGACACAGGGTGTTTAGTAGCACTGATATAGACACAGGGTGTTTAGTGGCACTGATATAGGCGCGTGGTGTTTAGTAGCACTGATACAGACACAGGGTGTTTAGTAGCACTGATACAGACACAGGGTGTTTAGTAGAACTGATATAGGTGCATGGTGTTTAGTAGCACTGATACAGACACAGTGTGTTTAGTAGAACTGATATAGGTGCATGGTGTTTAGTAGCACTGATAATTACCTTAAAAATATGTTTTTTCTCTCTCCCTCGCCCCAACGCCCTCCCCCAGACATTTGTCCATTGTAAAATATACCCCTTAAAACATATTTCCAACCTCTTTTAGAAGAAATCTGGTTTAATAATTTTGTTAGTCAAATATTAAACTTTTAAATTAAAGACTTAAGGGGGATTAGCCCAGACACCAATAAGATTAAAAAGCACTTTTTTTAAAATTTATCTGCCACTACAGTTTAAAAAAAACTGTAAATATAAACCTTAACAAATTTAACTTCGATGAACACTACTACATCAAGATATAGGTTATTGATATTTCGATGAACACTACGACATCAAGATATAGGTTATTGATATTTCCTTAACTAATCGATTTATTTTATAGTAGACACTAGATGTCATAACATTCATTTCACTCCAAAAATAATTGTCACGGTACTTATTTTAACCTCCCGTAAAAAAAAGAAATGAGTTATTTGTATTCAATGTATTTTTGTTTTTATTATTTTTATTTACAGTTTAAGTCTAATAGAAAGAAAAGGACTACAGACGTAGGGACTTTGGATCGTCACATCTTGTACTAATAAGGTAGGCCAGTCATCATCAAACACTAAATCTACACATGACTTTTTCAAAAGGTTATTGATGCCATCTGTCTTCAGAGATGAAGGCATCGTAGTTGCTGTGTCATATAATTAATACTGCTATATGTCTTTTAAAGGAAAACTAAAAACAAAACAACACAGGCGTAAGTTCAATTAAAAAAAAACATTTAATAATGTATACGCAATCAACAGTTACAATGGCCACGATAATACACTGCCCGCTTCGTCTTCACAGCTCACCTGCTCTTACGTCACACAGTCGCTGTTCTTTTCAATATGCAAATTTATTCGGCCCATCGGTCTAAGGGAATTCCCTATTTATAAAGCACAGCCGAGGGCAAGGGAGTTAATTATAGCAAAATGATGGTTAATGACGTTACACACGTTACAACGCATTTAAATATAACAATGTATTATAGCCTGCTGGGCCGATGGATCTCAACTCTTGTTAAGATGGGCACTAGTGCAGCCTGAAGTTACCGCCAAGTGTTAAATGAAAAAAAAAATTTCCTGGATGGTTTGTTGCACTATTGCGCATTTTATTTGCGCCGTTTTATTTACATCGGCTAGAGGGCGAAGTCGATAGTCAACTCGACTCACCTGCAAAAGGGTACAGGTTTAAAAACTAAAAAAAAATTACGCTGACTTGAAGAGGAGATGGGTGCCACCAAGTCTATACGCCCCACGGGAAGGACGTTTGAAAACAACATCTGTTGATGTGTCCATTCGTCACCCCCCCCCCAAACGACCACATCGGTCACGGGAATTGAAATAAAATAAAAACATTCATTTCAGCAAAGGTACGCCACCACTCGCTTCAACTTATACATTTTTTTTAAATATATATATATATTTTTTTTTTGTTTCAGAAAAAACAAAAAAAAAAAAACCCTAAAAAACTTCAAAGTTTTGAATCACGTGACATGTAAATAGTTGAAAGTTTCTGGTCTTTCCTTATATCCACTCTCGTTCATCTACTTTAACATACCAGTTTAATATCCAAGATGATAACAGAAATAAATAAACGGTTCAATCACAGATGGTGATTATGTGTTGATCAATTCAAAAAAAAAAAAAAGAGAGCCAATTTGAAATCATTTTAATTTTCCTCGCGCTTGGCGGGCAATTATCTTATGTTTTCAAAAATAGTTTTTTTTTTTACTAATAAATATTTTCAAATTTTTTACTGTCTGGTGTAACACAATACACCTTAGAATATAATGATCTGTATGGTCAATTTTTAAAAAAGTGCAATCCTTATGTTCTAAAAATAACACCCCCCCCACAAACCAAGCACTAAAATGACATGTACTAATGTGCGTGTGTGTTATATTCCTTGCAGTGGCACCGAGAGCCAACGCGGGCCCCAGGGCAGGGCCCCTTAATAAACAATGAGTCGTGAAAAAATTGACATGGTCGGTGCTGCCGGGCCCCCTTTATGCCCCCTTTAAAGATGCGGGCCCCCCTGGCAATGACGACCCCGCAGCCGCCCCCCCCCCATCTCTCGGCAGCCCTGATTCCTTGCACTAGTGCTTTGGGAAAACCCGTATTCTTTATTTAACTCCGAAGGTTGTTAATTGTGTACCGTAGAGAATTTTTTTTTTCTTTTTGTTGTGATAATTTATGACATAACATTTTTATTTGCAGAATTTTTTTGTTTCGCCACATGTGGCTGGTGTTGGGTGTAGAGAGGAGGGAGGGGAGGGTGGGGCAACTCAAACTTTTTCAGGCCCCGCAAGCCGTAATGATGGGGGCGGGGACGCTGCTTTGAAAATGTATGTTTACTGATTTAATTTGCCGCGAAGTTTAAGGACAAGGAGGAGAGGGGTGTGGGGGGAGGAAAGGAGATCGGAATGGCCCATGTTGTCATAGTTTATAACTGGAACTCACATATCACTGAATCAAATTATGAATTTTTTTAAATATATATATATATATATATATATATATATATATATATATATATATATATATATTAAGTAGTAAGTGTAGTTTAGATAAGTAAACGGGTTTTATTAATAATTTATCAGAAAATAATTGAATTGGTGAAGTTATTCAAACACATCATCGACATTTCGAGTAGAAGTATCACTTAAGTAATATGTAGGGGAGATAATTTAATAATTCTAAAGTAATACACGAGTTTAGGTTACCTTTTTAAAGACATCTTAAGGACGTCATGTTCTTTTTTTAACCTCTTTATTAATTAATCGACTTGCAGGATTTAGAATAAACAGTCAATAAAAAAATAATGAATGATACTTGTATAGAGAAATAAAATGTCACGTGACTCAAGCTGACTGGCACGAGAGGCGAAACATGACAAAAAACATGCACCTGCCAATAGTTGCACACTCATGTTTGCGCACCTCACAAAATCACGCAAACTCATGCATGTTCCTTACACACTGGCGCACTCACTGGATGGAATTGCTGGAGGAATGTTTTTAATTCCCATCCGCTAATCGAAGTCGCGGCTTTCAGCGATCGATGACTTCAAGTTTGTTTTTCCTTAATTATTGAATGTATTGATTTTTTAAAAAAAGTGTGTGTGTGTATGTGTATATGTGTGTGTGTGTGTGTTTGTGTGTGTGTGTGTGTGTGTGTGTATGTCATTGTTTCATATAATGTTTGTGTCTGTGTGTGTATTTTTCTGAGTGTCTATGTCATCTGATATAATCTATGTGACTAATTGTCCATGTGTCTATGTCTCTGACTGTCTACATGTCTGTTTGTCTTTATGGTTTTCTGTCTATATGTCTGTGTGTCTTTATGGTTTTCTGTCTATATGTCTGTGTGTCAATATCTCTATTCTTCTATATGTCTATTTGTCTTTGAGTTTGTATCTTTGTATGTGACGTTATGCCTATGTTTCTATTCTATAAGTGTGACTGTATTTCTATTGATCTATTTGTCTATATCTCTGAGTTTATATATATATTTGTATGTGTCTATTTCTTTATGTTTCTATTCTATATGTGTGTTTATATCTGTCCGCGTGTACGCGTCTGTCTGTATGCGTGTATAAGTGTCTCTGATGCGCGCGTCCGTGTCGGCGTTTCCGCGGTTCACTGTGTCCACGTATGCGTCAGTGTGTCCATGTATGCGTCAGTGTGTCCATGCATGCGTCAGTGTGTCCATGTATGCGTCAGTGTGTCCCTGTATGCGTCAGTGTGTCCATGTATGCGTCAGTGTGTTCACGTATGCGTCAGTGTGTCCATGTATGCGTCAGTGTGTCCATGTGTGCGTCAGTGTGTCCATGTATGCGTCAGTGTGTCCATGTATGCGTCAGTGTGTCCATGTATGCGTCAGTGTGTCTATGTGCGTTTCTGTAGGCATGTGTGTGTGTGTGTTTGTATGTTTTTACTTTATGTGACAACATTCAAAACATCTCGATAATACAAAACAAACCCGTACAACCAATACACTCTACTTCTATTTTTCAATCTTGTGAACGGCAGAACGGTGTCTCTATTCTGTTCTTGTGTTGCTGACTGCGTGACTTTCAGTGACTGATCAGCCATACTAAGTAATGCTCTTGTCGTATTAAAGCAAAAGCAAAACAATAAAAACAAAAACAACTCAGTCCTTCATATAATGTTATCATTACTTTCTTTATTACTCTTGTTGTTATAAATTCTGTTTTAGATTCATTTTTAATATTTGTGTGTGTGTGTGTGAACGCGAAGCCATACTTAGGTTTTTTTTTTGGGTTGTGCGTTCGTGTGTGGGTTCAGCTCATGGAAAAATTAGGTATCCTGTATTCCTGTCTTGATGATGCCCCTTCTCTTTCCCTCCCCCCCCCCACACACACATCTTTGCTAATAGATATATTTTTACCTATGGTTATTCATTCTTGATAATTAAAACAAAAAAAAAAACATTGTTATGATTATGAAACGTTTATTTTATTTAAATAAATGTACCAAAGTGATCCCCAACTATACCTTTGGAGGCTTTTTAATTTAGAAAATAAATGTGACTGGCAAGGGCGGGGAGGGGGCCATATTATGGGCCCCTATGTTTTTTTTTTAGAGAAACGGCTTTGGTATGTATCGGTATCGAATTAACATAAAAAATGGAGCTACTGTTGAATTATGACTACATTAATTTATAAATACGTTTTCTTAGGAAACTAGAAACATTATGCTATCAATCATATTCCTATATTTCAAGTGCTGTAAACATCAAAGATGTTTAAAGTCACACATTAATGAAATAAAATGAATAAACACTGTACAGGAGAAATAAATATCTTGTTTAAAACTTTATCACTTCAATAACAGTTAAACCAATTTTATTACAGTAAAATACTTTTATATAAAACTTGTCTTAACCACGGAATTCATTTTATTCACCTACTAACTTTAGCAAAGTTACGGCTCCATTATAAGAAGTCGAAAAACGCAACTGATAACATTATCATAAACGGGAAACTCCGCGCAACGCCAGTTTTTTTTGAAAAAAAAAACATCACTTTCCCTTGCAAGAAATGACATTGTTCTTGAAAACAACTCAAATCTACTTACGAAAAAAATAACGAAGATTATATAAATAATAGCGATTTGGGTTCTGCGTTAAATCGAAAGTAAAGGATTAACACAACAGCATTCCCATTTTAAAATATAATACATTCATGAAAAAAATCGGATCTGCCCGAAACCAAAAAATAACCTAACCTACCGATCAAGCCTAAGGGGATAGAACTCTATGCAAAGGTTTCGCAAAGGTACAGCTAGTATATATATATATATATATATATATATATATATATATATATATAATACTATGGATCCATCCTTTAATACTCAGCAGGGCACCTCCCACTTTTATGTATTTATTTATTTATTTCGTTGTTTTTGTTTCCCCGTTAATCTTTTTACTGAATTACAACAGATATATCTTGCATTTTTTTTTTGTTTTTCCAAATGGAAAAAAAAAAAAGAAAATTAAAACAAAAAAGCTAACAGAAAAATCAATATGAGCTTTTATTTATTTGTGTAGCCCTAATTGAGAGCAATAATCGGTAAATATATTTTTTTTGTTTTGTTTCGTAAGCTAGTATACAAAAGTAAACATTTTGTATTTTTATTTTTTTTTTCTTTAGTTATTATTATTTTCATAGAAATATCCGTTGTATCAATTTTACATTTCACGCGCACGCAGTGCATTAGTTTTAATTTCACAATTTCTAATTGTTGTATGTACGTATGAGTGTGTATGTGTTTGTGTGTGTGTGTGTGTTTGTATGTGTGTGTGCGATACGTTCCATCACAGAATAATTCGGACATTGACAGTCAGATAATAAGAAGACCTGTTGTAAGATTATCCTTGATAAACAAATTTATAAAAAAAAAAAATTAAAAACAAATTTGTTTAAATACGATCCAACTTCAACATTGTCGGCCACTATTGTATGACGTCAATAGCTTAATAAAACGTGTGGCAGAGTCTTATCTTACTTAAGTGGGTTTCATTCTGAGGATACTTGTCTATAACGATCAGGGCGGGGGGAGGGGGGGAGGGGAGGTTGGGGGTTGTGGGTGGGGTTGGTGTCGGTAACCCGTATTATGTCGCCTAAACTCTATGGGTTTGTATTTATTTTGAACTGTTCTATCTTTTTCATGATGATTTGATCTATCTATCTATCTATCTATCTATCTATCTATCTATCTATCTATCTATCTATCTATCTATCTATCTATCTATCTATCTATCTATCTATCTATCTATCTATCTATCTATCTATCTATCTATCTATCCATCTGTCTGTCTATCTGTCTGTCTTTCGATCTGTATATCTGTCTGTCTAATCTATCTATCTATCTATCTATCTATCCATCTGTCTGTCTATCTGTCTATCTGTCTGTCTTTCGATCTGTATATCTGTCTGTCTAATCTATCTATCTATCTATCCATCTGTCTGTCTATCTGTCTATCTGTCTGTCTTTCGATCTGTATATCTGTCTGTCTAATCTATCTATCTATCTATCTATCTATCTATCTATCTATCTATCTATCTATCTATCTATCTATCTATCTATCTATCTATCTATCTATCTATCTATCTGTCTGTCTATCTTTCTATCTGTCTGTCTTTCGATCTGTATATCTGTCTGTCTAATCTATTTATCCATCTGTCTGTCTATCTGTCTGTCTTTCGATCTGTATATCTGTCTGTCTAATCTATCTATCTATCTATCCATCTGCCTGTCTATCTGTATATCTGTCTGTCTAATCTATCTATCTATCTATCTATCCATCTGTCTGTCTATCTGTCTATCTGTCTGTCTTTCGATCTGTATATCTGTCTGTCTAATCTATCTATCTATCTATCT
Organism: Bulinus truncatus; assembly: GCA_021962125.1. Taxonomy (NCBI): domain Eukaryota; kingdom Metazoa; phylum Mollusca; class Gastropoda; family Planorbidae; genus Bulinus; species Bulinus truncatus. The sequence goes on along the minus strand of JAGDYQ010000017.1, from coordinate 225,761 downwards.
ACCCATCTGTCTGTCTATCTGTCTATCTGTCTGTCTTTCGATCTGTATATCTGTCTGTCTAATCTATCTATCTAACAATCTATATCCATAGATTCCCCCTCAACCAGACATCCATCTAGCTATCTATGTGTCAATCTATCTGCCGGTATGTCTTTCCGTTATTTTTTTTCTGTCTGTTTGTTTGGCTGTCAATCTGACGGTCTGTCTTCTACTCTGCCCATCAGTTCATCTTATTTTATTATCGAGCCAACCAGGTAGCCTTTATTAGCTGTCCTTCAACCAAAGCGGAAGCTGCTTGCATCGAAATCTGGCCAGCGTCAAATGGGTAACCTCATGTAATTACTGTCAACCCCAAGTAAGAAAACTCTTCTGTGACGTATCAAATGTGTGGAAACAAAACATCAAACAAAAAAAAATTAGAAACAATGGCGGATTGCTTATCTTCACCACTGCTGACGTGTCTTCCAGTTTAAAAACAAATACAGCTTCAGCCTACCAGTCTGCAAAAAAAAAACAACTGGGTGTAAATAGTCAAATGCGCACCAGGATATAAATAGAAAAATGCGCACCACTCCTAAGAGATAATCATTCCCTGTTTATTTACCGTGCTGTATTTCTCTCAGGTAGTGTTGTTTTCGTTGACGAAAACTAAAACTAAAACTAAAATTAGCAGCAAGACTAAAACTAGACGAAAACTGAAACTATTACAGAAAAAACGAAATAAAAACTGAAACTAAAATATAGTGTTGCTTTCTTTCACGAAAACTAGAACTAAAACCTTCGTTAACGAAAATGTTGACTTTTCGTCAACGAAAACTAAAACTAAAACTAAAATTAGAAGCATGACTAAAACTAGACGAAAACTAAAATTATTACAGAAAAAAACGAAATAAAAACTGAAACTAAAATATGACCTGGGACTAAAACAACACTGCACTCTCAGAATTGTTCGACTTTCTATGGACGCGAGCGGTAGGGGCGTTAATTGTTGTAAAGGCTGCTCCCTCCTTTCCCCCCCCCCCCCAACATTTTGTACATTGCGCCACTCTTTTCTTTTTTAAAATTATTTTTTTTTCTCTTTATACGTCACATGTATAAGACACGAACTGCTTTCTCCAAAATGTAGCTACTTGTCAACCCCAAATTTCATTAAGGACCTGTCATCCGTCAGAACGTATTAATATCTCGTTTTTAAGTCCATTTTTTTTACCGCCATTTAAAAAGATGTTAATTATTACTTCTGTTATTGCTGTTGTTATTGCTGTTGTTATTGTTGTTTTATAAATATATTTTTGTTTACATTTAATCCCCCCTCCACCACCCAGCCAGCCATCCATCCATCCCTCCCCTCACTGGAGACTGCCCAAGCTCCCCCCCCCACCCCCTCAACGGTCGACCAGTTATTGGGGAAACCCCGCTAGGTTGTGACCTCATTAACGACGTCGTTAGTTCCATTAATAGCCTACGTCGCCTTCATTTCGTCGACATCAAGGGGAAATAATTCACTCCTGTCTAATTCCCTCCCTTTCTCATTTTCTAACAACCACAACATATGGGGAGAAACAGAAAAGGCTACGGAAAAGGGGACGGTTGGAAAAGGGGATGGGGGGGGGTGGTCAGTGATGTAAACTGTGATGTGGGGCAGAGAGGGTGGGGTCAGTTTGTTATATTTTCGACTCGAGATTTAGTTCGAAGAAAATATCACTTTCAGTATTTTCCGCCTTAGTGGCAAAACAACAATACAATGAGACACTGGGTTCTTCAACTCTTCGTCTCCACATGATTCCATTTATCTCACTTGAAGACGCCATTCGTTTAAAAAAAAAAAGACAAACATGGCGACATCTTAGCTCTCCTCCCCCCCCTCCCCCATCTTCACCAATTACAATAGGGTGGCCCTTGAAAGCATTAACCCCTCATAAAACAAATGGGTGAGAGGGCCCCGACTGGTACATATTTCTCCAGAGCCCCCTCCCCCACACACACACCCACAAACAATCCCCGGATGTGTCTTCCTAGAGTTCTCCCTCATATGTCTCTGATTACAGGACGGTCTCACTAGAAATGAAAACCAATAACTAAACAGTTACCCGTAGTTCTAAGTGGAATGCCAAACTAGTTGTACTACGGATGTTTCTTGTCTTAACTGTCTTTAAGCTACAGGGTCTATAAAGTCAGATGCAAAGTGTCTGCAGTTCAGTTGTTGTTTTTCTTTTAGTTGTGAAATAAAGATGTTCGCAGCAATGAGTTGTGCAATTAATGACACAACACAAACCCCCCTCCCTCTACCTCCCACACATGCGACAGTTTTATTTTTGTAACTTCAATTTTCTTCATTTAGCTAAAACAGTTCAAATGTGGCTTCTTTCTTGATTGCAATAACTCGCAGTTGGCAATATTCTTTATAAGACATTTTGTGAAGAATGATTGCATTGCTAACAAAAAAAAAAATAAAATAAAATAAACAAACATGTTTTAATGAAAATTTCATATTTTTGTCCCCATTTCAAATACACAGGACTGGATATTTAATGCAATTTTTAATAAAAAAAAAACTAGAACTGAAAAAAAAAGAAAAAGTTTGAGCTAAACGGAGCACCGTAAACTTCTATTTTTTTTTAAACATCGCTAGGTTAATATAATCCAAAATAAGAATCTGCCCGAGTCATTAATTGGAGCGAGGTGTTGGGGTGGGAGTTTGTGGGTGGGGGGTTGGGGTGGGGGTAGGGGTGTGAGCCAGTTAGTTTTCTAACCAGGATAGTAACAGTTTCCTGTTCGTCACAATGTTTCTCTTTTTGAGGTTGACGCACTTGGCCGCCGAGGAAAGGCTTCAATCAGATAACAACGGACTCTCCTACAGCGTGTGCCATTCTTCTGGCTATCGAGTCATGTGACTCCTTTACTATGATTTCTTCTTAATTATCTCAATAGCCAGCGGTCACTGACTCGTTCTTTTGGACAGTTTTTTTTTTTTGTTTTTTTTTTAAATTTATTTTAAGACTAAAAGGCCAGGAGGAAGAGGCGTCCTTAGTATTATTGTTTAATGTGGGCTGGAGGTGGGGCAGGGGTGAGTGTGCGATGCGGGGCGGGGGGGGGGGCGCAAGGGCGAGTGTGTGATGCGGGGCGGGGGGGCGCAAGGGCGAGTGTGCGATGCGGGGGGGGGGCGCCAGGGCGAGTGTGTGATGCGGGGCGGGGGGCGCAAGGGCGAGTGCGCCAAAACACTCCTAACACGGTGCCCCCCCCAATTAAGGGCCAGGGACTATGACAGTTACCATAGTTGACCGTTGCTTGGACAAGGTTATTTTAATCCAACTTTTTTTACTGGAGAGCCCCAGCGGGTTGGGCCAGGAAATGGAAATGAACGAGCTGAAAGGCGGTGATCTCGTCCAGGATGAAACTGCTACACGGGGGCCCTTGCTTTACCCGGTGATCTCGTTCAGGATGAAACTGCTACACGGGGGCCCTTGCTTTACCCGGTGATCTCGTTCAGGATCAAACTGCTACACGGGGGCCCTTGCTTTACCCGGTGATCTCGTTCAGGATGAAACTGCTACACGGGGGCCCTTGCTTTATCCGCAGGCTTAGTGTGACCCAAAGCTTGTAAAGGATATGGTTGGTTGGTTCTGAATTCAGATGTCCCATTTTTCTTAAATTTGTTTATCATCTTATTATTAACTGATGAGCTGTTTCGCTGTATACATGTCGATATGCTAAGTTTATGAGAACTACACACACACACATACACACACACATACGCACACACACACATGAATAAATAAATATCTCAAATTCTGTTTGTACTTTTGTTGCCCATATCTATCAATGTTGTGCTGTCCATATCTATCAATGTTGTGCTGTCCATATCTATCAATGTTGTGCTGTCCATATCTATCAATGTTGTGCTGTCCATATCTATCAATGTTGTGCTGTCCATATATATCAATGTTGTGCTGTCCATTCAGTTTTAGCATCAAGCACCTCATTCACTCCTCATGGGATTGGAGGTCCACTGTCCAGCGGAGAGAAAAAGTCGAATTCATATCCATCACCGGACAATGTGGTGAACTGACCGCCCCCCCCCTTTGCCTGCACCACCTTTCGTCCGTCGTATCTGTGATGGGTTGTATCTGTGATGGGTTGTATCTGTGATGGGTTGTATCTGTGATGGGTTGTATCTGTGATGGGTTGTATCATATGAATCTTTATGACACTTTGAAGGTGTTTATCAATTGTTTATTGAAGTTTGAATGGCTTGTGTTATATGTATATGTGAAGGGTTTTGTCATATGTATATGTGAAGGTGTGTGTCATGTGTATATGTGAAGGCTTGTGTAAAACCTAGCTATGTATCTGTGATGGTGTGTTTTAAGTGTATCTGTGAAAGTGTGTTTTAGTTGTTTCTGTGCAGGTGTGTTTTAGTTGTATCTGTGCAGGTGTTTTAGTTGTTTCTGTGCAGGTGTGTTTTAGTTGTTTCTGTGCAGGTGTGTTTTAGTTGTATCTGTGCAGGCGAGTTTCCAATATGTTGCATTGTGTTGTGTGCACCACATTTTTTTTTCAGTAAACCAGTAGCTGGGTATTCATCGGTGTGCAGTATTTTGTGGTATCACAGTAAACCAGTAGCTGGGTATTCATCGGTGTACAGTATTTTGTGGTATCACAGTAAACCAGTAGCTGGGTATTCATCGGTGTACAGTATTTTGTGGTATCACAGTAAACCAGTAGCTGGGTATTCATCGGTGTGCAGTATTTTGTGGTATCACAGTAAAACAGTAGCTGGGTATTCATCGGTGTGCAGTATTTTGTGGTATCACAGTAAACCAGTAGCTGGGTATTCATCGGTGTACAGTATTTTGTGGTATCACAGTAAGCCAGTAGCTGGGTATTCATCGGTGTACAGTATTTTGTGGTATCACAGTAAACCAGTAGCTGGGTATTCATCGGTGTGCAGTATTTTGTGGTATCACAGTAAAACAGTAGCTGGGTATTCATCGGTGTGCAGTATTTTGTGGTATCACAGTAAACCAGTAGCTGGGTATTCATCGGTGTACAGTATTTTGTGGTATCACAGTAAATCTGCCGAAACCTCGAGTCAGCATCCCAGTCTTACGGATACAGGGAAAAGGGTTTAGGGGGGTAAACAGTAAGCATGGAGGCACCGGTTAGGATGGCGAGGAGGGGGGGCGGGCAGGGTTAATGTAATAAAAAGTTGGGAGGCTAAGGGGGGAGGGGTGTAGCGCCCTTGATACCAATTACTGATGTGATGTTTAAATAGGGCACAAACAAGGAGAACCGGCTGACAAGTGGTACACTCACCCCCGGGCTAAGGTCGTCGTTATCCTGAAACCTTCCCTACTGGCCAGAATATAGGTCATAGTCGTCAAAGTGTACACAGGGGGGCGGGGGTGGGGGACGGGGGGGGAATCAGGAAATGTGTTTGGTAATGCCGATCTTGTTCTATTCCTTGTTTATTACGTTGTTGTTGTTGTTGTTGTTGTTGTTGTTATTGTTGTTGTTGTTGTTGTTATTGTTGTTGTTATTGTTGTTGTTGTTGTTGTTGCTGTTATTGTTGTTGTTGTTGTTGTTATTGTTGTTGTTGTTGTTGTTATTGTTGTTGTTGTTGTTGTTGTTGTTATTGTTGTTGTTGTTGTTGTTGTTATTGTTGTTGTTGTTGTTATTGTTGTTGTTGTTTTCAATATTAGTTTTTATTTAATCTTGTCTGAAATTTTTTTTTCCACTTTCTACATGGCAGGTTTAAATAATTTTTTTTTTTGTATTACGAAATCATAAAATGAAATGTCAGTCAAAACATTTATACCAAAAAAAAAAACCAAAACTTTGTTTCATTTCCTCAGTTCCTGCTTGATGACCAAGGTGAGTTGTGGGTGAAGTGTGTGTGTGTGTGTGTGGGGGGGTTACATGCACACACCATTATTGGGGATGGGGGGGGGGGGGGCAAACAGATATTTGTAATAGGGGTGTGAGTCCAATACAGAATATGTGTTGTGGGGGGGGTGTGGTTGGGTGGGGGGATTACAGATTAGATATTATACAGATAGCAGCAAGCCTCGTTTTGAAACAATGTTTTCATCACCGCCATTAATGATATTTGAGTCCATTCATTGAACAGAAATGTTTATTATTTATATCTAAGGCTCCTCGAAACCCATTAACTCATAAATTAAATAATATATCATAGCTTTTTTTCATATTGCAGGCAAGTTGAAAGATTTTTAAATTCATATTTCATGTCTTGAAAAAAAAACCCAATAAGGTTTAAATAGGTGTGTGTGTTTTTATTAGTGTTGTTTTCGTTGACGAAAACTAAAACTAAAACCTTCGTTGACGAAAATGTTGACTTTTCGTCAACGAGAACAAAAACTAAAACTAAAATTAGCAGCAAGACTAAAACTAGACGAAAACTGAAATTATTACAGAAAAAACGAAATAAAAAGTGAAACTAATATATAATGTTGCTTTCGTTCACGAAAACTAAAACTAAAACCTTCGTTGACGAAAATGTTGACTTTTCGTCAACGAGAACAAAAACTAAAACTAAAATTAGAAGCAAGACTAAAACTAGACGAAAACTAAAATTATTACAGAAAAAATGAAATAAAAACTGAAACTAAAATATGACCTGGGACTAAAACAACACTAGTTTTTATGAATGGAAAGCGTCATTGGAAACAAAAGCGAATAACAACAATGGAGTGAAAAATTTTTAAACACAAAACCGAGGACTATTTTATATAGCGACGCGCTATCTGCATACTGTGGGTAGGTGTAATAATACATTATGCATATTTAGAAAACAGGACACAGCAGTACGACTCAATAACAGGAGCTAGTGTATAAACTCAAAATATCTGACATTCTGCCCTTTCCTTGTCATATTAAATTGTGACATAAATTTGACAAACAACAACAACGACTGACTCACCAGGCGAGATTTTTTTTTTGTTCGCTGGTGTAGACCATAATATCCTACAGATCAAATTACTCTCTTTATCAAATCGCGTTTTCAGTCTTTGTTTAACACGCCTTTTTAAAAAACAAAAAAAAAAAACATGCAACAAAAGAACCAGAAAATGGCATCATGTTCGCTTTATGTCAGATATACAAACTGAACGTCTTGGTTTATTTTCGTCATTTGCCATTGAAGGAACTGCAACCAGCCATTGTCAATGGCAGCAGAAAACAAACAAAACACCAGGAACAAACAAACAATACGAATACAAAAATAAAGCGCTAGCTTCATTTCAACGACACCCACATATTTCCAGAAAACCTTTAATTTGCACTGGACGTAGAAATCTTAATGGCTCTTCCATCATTAAATGTCCATCCATTTTCTCTCTGAATTCTGATGTTTCTTTTGGTTTTCTGTATACATATATATATATATATATTCATCTGGTTACTTTGTCTCATTACCAGTACAAAAGGTCAACACAGTCAATAGTTTAAATATAGTTGTTTACATTTTACTTTGAATGGATTGCTAACTTGTTACCATCTTAATAGACAACCAGCCTGTCTGTCTGTCTGTCTGTCTGTCTGTCTGTCTGTCTGTCTGTCTGTCTGTCTGTTACCTCCTCCCACCTCCACCTCCACCCCCCACCCCCCCCATCCCATCTTTTCCTATTGGTATTGTTTGTACAACGTGTCCAGTCCGGCAAAGATTCAGTACCTACCTATAGGGCAAATAAAAAATAAAACCGTCCACAGGTCGGAGCTGACCAGACTCTGGGTTCAATTAAAGTTTTAGTTCCGATTTCTTGATCGATTGGGGGCGGGGGGGTAGTGAGGAAAAAAGGTGGAAGGGAGGGAGGGGGGGAGGCGCTTGCAGGCAGGCATCTCGGTGGTTGGGGATTGGGGGGGGGGTGTAAATTATCAGCAGGTGTAGTTTGATCACAAACCCAATCCAGACTGAGCCCCCCCCACCCCCGCCGGTTTCGTAGCCTCAAGCGCCCCAGTGTAATAGCATCACGCGCGCCGTTGTGGGTGAGGAACGGGGGCAGTCTACGCTAGTGACGTCAATGACAGTGTTATCCGAATACGTCATCAAATTCTGTGTTGAATATATTTTTTACGTACTTTTTTGTTTTTTTTTTCTAAGTTTTTAACACAATTAAGGACGTGTTGCTGATGTATTACGTCAGATGTTGGATGGAAGGCATTTGGTTATAATATTATTGAGGCTGTCACTTCAAACAGGAACATGCCCACCAAACAATAAGAAGATCTACCCAAAAAAAAAAAGGACCTTAAGATAGAAAATGAGAGGTTTCTATGGAATGAAGACCACCACAGTTCGTGTTGTAACGGACTATTAGGACCATCAAAGTGACTGTTGTTATGGGGAGTGAAGACCACCACAGTTCATGTTGTAACGGACTATTAGGACCACCAAAGTGACTGTTGTTATGGGGAATGAAGACCACCACAGTTCATGTTGTAACGGACTATTAGGACCACCAAAGTGACTGTTGTTATGGGGAATGAAGACCACCACAGTTCATGTTGTAACGGACTATTACGACCACCAACGTCACTGTTAGTGTACGGAATAAGGACCACCACTTTGACCGATATTGTGTGTGAGCTGTGGGCTGGTATTTTTATAGTGAGATGTTGAGTCATTCAAATAATACCAAGTGCATGAATGAACTACGTTGCCTTACTAGACACAGCTTTCCATATTGAGGATGGTTTAAGAGATTAACGTTATGGTAACCTAAGGACCGTGACATGGACCCGGTGGCAGGGCTTTTTAATCGAATGAACTGTTGATCTACAGAATAGCCAAGGAGGAATTGGTTTAATAATAGATATCCAACATTTTTAAGTTAAACATTTTAGGTGTTTGGTAATCATTCTCCGACTTCCAACATGGAATATTTTATGATTACAATTTTTTGTTTACTATTCTGTAAAGTTTGTGTAGTTGGGCGACCGAAATGATGTAAACATTAGTAGGGTACTTCACGCCTAGGCACGTTTCTTTACAATGGGGGCGTTGTATAGTGATGAAAAAATCCTGTTAACTGGTACAGAAATAATTCTGTCGATCTCGTGCTGAATTATAAAGCACCCGAATTGAATAAAAACTCCACACACACACACACACACACACACACATATATATATATATATATATATATATATAGCTACGGCCCTGCCGGCGAGGTCCTATAAATACCACATTAAACAGACAATATTTTTTCAAAAAGTGGGCCCTTTTTCGGCAGAGGGTACCCTAAGCATTTGACCTAGTTCACCTATCTATGAGACCAGCTCTTTTTAGACCAATCAGGTTTCTTGAACAGACAAGCTGGCAACAATACTATTTCTTATCTCCGGTTTGAATGTTTTAAAGACGTTGTGTACAGCAACAGTGTTCAAGACTTTGTGTACAGAAACAGTGTTCAAGATTGTGTGTACAGCAGCAGTGTTCAAGACTTTGTGTACATCAGCAGTGTTCAAGACTTTGTGTACAGCAACAGTGTTCAAGATTTTGTGTACAGCAGCAGTGTTCCAGACTTTGTGTACAGCAACAGTGTGTTCGATATAACTCTAAGCGTTTCATTTACAACATTGGCCCAAAACTGCGAATAAAAGTGTAAGCAACAAAGGGGGAAAGGTGAGTGGGGGGTGGGGGGAGACGTAAACTATGTTGAAACATGTAAACAACAATCTAAGCGTCTTCATTCTGGACCGCCATAGATGGACATTTAGATAGGACATTTAGATAGACATTTTGATAAGACATTTTAGATGGCCAACGCACATAACCCAATAGAGATAAAAAATAAAATAGATCTTCATTTATCAATCGGAAAACTCGGGGAAGGGTGTTGGGGGTTGAGGAGGCTGTGGGGGGGGGGGAGAGGCTGTTAGGAGGTGGGGCACGGGCTGAGGTGGTGGGGGAGTGAGGAGATAAAAAATGTTTAAATAACCTATTAACTCGGTCTGTGTTTTATATTTCTGTCAAGGATTAGTTCAAGGACATGATCTTCCAATAGATATATTTCATCTCACTGCAAAACATGGGTTTATCGTCTTTAATACATCTTGTTTGTTTTTGTTTAAACTTCGCATCTCGGAGACTTGAATATAAGGGGAGGGAAGAAGTGGACGTTCCATTAGAAATAGGGGAGGGAAGAAGTGGACGTTCCATTAGAAATAGGTGAAGGGAAGAAGTGGACGTTCCATTAGAAATAGGTGAAGGGAAGAAGTGGACGTTCCATTAGATATAGGTGAAGGGAAGAAGTGGACGTTCCATTAGATATAGGTGAAGGGAAGAAGTGGACGTTCCATTAGAAATATGGAAGGGAAGAAGTGGACGTTTTTTGGAAATCTTTTTTTTGTTTTATTTTGTGTTATTTAAATCTGAGCATGAAATTCTCTGGGCCGAAAAGAAAAAAAATATTAACGAAGAAACTTTTTTGTTGTAAATAACTAGCATGTTGTAGATGAGATGATAATATAATTGAAATGCTAAAGGGATAATTCCGTATAAACTGCTGGGAAAAATCAACTTTTACTGGTATTGATGACTTTTTTGTTGGTTGACATTTTAGTGTTGGATAAGTTGGACAAAAAGGTTGTAAAATATGATTTATCTCTCCCTAGAACTGTGAAATTTGGTTTGTCGATTAAAAACCGACTAGGTCACGTGGCATTCATAGACCAATTAGAAACAATCAAAGTCGGGCGGGATTGAGGAGATACTAATTTTTTTTGAGCCGGTATGAACTGACGTTAAATGACAATAGATTGCATTTAATGAAAAGAAATGACAAAATATGACATTAAAAGAAATTAAGGATATTACACGAGAACAAATGACATTTAATGACATACATGACAATAAATGACATTTCAAGACAAAAATGACATTACATGACATTAAATGACAATAAATGACATCAATGACAACAAATGACAATAGATGACATTTCATGACATAGCTGTCGTTAAATGACAATAAATGACATTACATAAGAACAAATGACAGTAAATGACATAGGTGACATAACATGACAATAGGCGACAATAAATGACAATATATCACAATAAATGACATTAAGTGACATAAATTACACTTAATGGCATTAGATGACAATAAATGACTTTAAATTAAATGACATCAAATGACAATATATTACATTTAATGATAAGAAATGGCAATAGATGTCATTAAATGACAATAAATGGCATTAAGAGACAAAAATGAAACTTAATGGCATTAGTTGACAATAGTTGACATTAAATTAAATTACAATAAATGACATCTTTTTAGTTACATCGGTGACATATAAACTGATGGTAAGTCTGTGTGTGTGTGTGTGTGTGTATGTGTGTGTGTGTGTGTGTGTACAGCCGGTAAAGTTTAACATTAAGCAGATGTTGTCAGCTGACATTTTAATTTGACACCCCGTGCCTGTATGTACTACGTTATCACGTAAAGGATGCATTTGTTATCAATAACATACAGACATGAGCAGTAATGCCCATCTCTACAGGTAATAACTTGGAGGTAGGGTCTTTGTCAGGAATTTGTGGGGGGGGGGGATCCAGGCTAATATGAGCAAATATGCATACCGAGGGCCACATTGCATCATCGGAGGACCACATTGTATGATCAGAGGGCCTCATCGCATCATCCGAGGGCCACCTTGCATCATCCGAGGGCCACATTGTATCATTCGAGGGCCACATTACATCATCCGAGGGCCACATTGTATCACCCGAGGGCCACATGTAGACATTTTAGTGGATAGGAGCCCAAATGTCTGTGGAGGGGGTGCACAATGTTTCGTGCACA
>JAGDYQ010000017.1:185979-213431 GCA_021962125.1 Bulinus truncatus | reverse complement strand
CATAAAACTTATATTCCCACTATGCTAGACTGTGTTTCCACCACATAAGACTATGTTTCCACCATGTTAGATTGCGTTTCTCCACTATGTTTGACTGTGTTTCCATCACATAAAACTATATTTCCACTATGTTAGACTGTGTTTCTCCACTATGTTTGACTGTGTTTCCACCACATAAAACTATATTTCCACTATGTTAGATTGTGTTTCCACCACATAAGACTATATTTCCACTATGTTAGACTGTGTTTCCACCACATAAAACTATATTTCCACTATGTTAGATTGTGTTTCCACCACATAAAACTATATTTCCACTATGTTAGATTGTGTTTCCATCAAATAAGACTTTATTTCCACTATGTTAGACTGTGTTTCCACCACATAAAACTATATTTCCACTATGTTAGACAGTGTTTCCACCACATAAAACTATATTTCCACTATGTTAGACTGTGTTTCTCCACTATGTTTGACTGTGTTTCCACTATGTAAGACTGTGTTTCCACCACATAAGACTATGTTTCCACCATGTTAGACTGTGTTTCCACTATGTTAGACTGTGTTCCCACCACATAAAACTATATTTCCACTATGTTAGACTGTGTTTCTCCACTATGTTAGACTGTGTTTCTCCACAATGTTTGACTGTGTTTCCACCACATAAAACTATAGTTCCACTATGTTAGATTGTGTTTCCACTATGTTAGACTGTGTTTCCACCACATAAGACTAAGTTTCCACCATGTTAGACTGTGTTTCCACTATGTTAGACTGTGTTTCCACCACATAAGACTATGTTTCCACCATGTTAGACTGTGTTTCTCCACTATGTTAGACTGTGTTTCCACCACATAAAACTATATTTCCACTATGTTAGATTGTGTTTCCACTTTAATATTTCTTTCGTTACAAGATACTTATATTTTTCTCTCAAACTACTTTTGACCTGTATTGATTTACACATTTTTTTTAATATTTTTTTTTTGTCTTTTTAGAAATTTCCTTTAAAATTCACTTTTGAGTTGTTGAATACACCAGGTTCAATAGTAAGTTTTCTTTTGTCACTACATAAAGTGCATTGTGCAGACTCATCACCAGGTGTATTTTTAAAGTTTATTTACTGTTGTACTATACTGTTTGGAGAGATGAAAACTTGAAATGGACTCTACACTGTCATCTGGGTTGGGGGGCCCATCCGATGACTTTTATAGATATTTTGATGACCCTAGGCAAAGACTTGAAGACATAGTTGGTGGCCATAAAGTTATATGGCATAAGTCAAATGACATTGACGTTAAATTAATTGTACATTATACGAGAGTGAATGAAAGTTATGTCAAATTAAATGTAAAGCATGTTTGACTGAACATGAGTCATTTATTAATTTATAAATAACTATTTTGAGTAAAGTAGTTCTAAATGCAAATTACTAATTTAATACTGTACTTTGATAGCTCTCATGACGTATTTCAAACTGTACTCTGATTGCCCTCATGAGATATTTCAAACTGTACTTTGATTGCTCTCATGAGATATTTCAAACTACTGATTATAACATAGTTCAATACTGTACTCAAATTTCTCTCATGGCATATTTCAAACTGTACTCTGATTGCTCTCATGACATACATGTATTCTACTTAAGAAGAAACTTTGGGATACAATCAAACTGAGTTTCGTTAGTTTAAAAATAAGAAAAAAGTCATTTGTCTCGTTTACTGTTCAATTTGCGTCATTAACATTGCATCGACACATTGAATTTGAATCAGTCCACTATCAGTGTATTTGTGTCTGCCCCCTGTGTGTCCGTATGTCCATGTTTGTGTTCCGTTTGTTCACATGTGTGTGTGTAATGGTTTCAGTGCATGTGTGTGTCCGTATGTGTGTGTGTGTGTGTAAACATCGATTCACCTTAATTCTTCAAACCGTTAATGATGTTTATGTAGAACATGATAATTTCGTACACATTTTTAATTCCTGGTTTTTTTTTTGTTTCGGTGTTTGATATCAACATTTGCTTTTAATTAAACCTCCATTTTTTTCTTCTCATCATGACCTCAATTTCTAGGTTGATTGTGTTTATTTAGGTGATGCATTCTTGTTTTTTTTTATTCATTTAGCCTATAAAAAAAGCAAAACAACAGATACCGAATGAATGTCTGGAATTGTATTTACTTAATAAGATTTAAAAAAAGAAAAACTTTCTTTGGTACACTGCAATTGTGAACTTCATTTACATTTACACTCTGGCCTCTGATCGAACTCTTCAATCAAGGAGTCAATTTCATTTCTAATCGATTTAGCTTTTAAGAGCCATTTGTATATGGCGGAGGAAAGGGGGGGGGGGAGTGGCACCTTAAAAAAACATCTTCCCCTATTTACCATTTTGAATGTAAATCAACAAAAGAACAGTAATCTATGTTTAATGTTTAAATTCTTCCGAACGAAGTTGACAAAAATTCTAAAGCGAAAAGAACAAAAAAACAGCATTTTATTTTTTATATAAATCAAAGTAAATCCAATGAATTCGTTCGAGAAATTGTCGACAACAGTACACATAGTGACTAATACCATTCAATAATAAATCAATTAAGAGTTTTATTTAGTAGGAAAGACTAATGAAATGAATACATTAACCTTTAACAAGGTGCGTTCACTTTTTGAGATCAACTGAACCTTGGTACGACGAGAAGGAGACAGGCAGGGACAGATAATGACCTATGTACGGAAAACAACTCAGACGTAACAAGTGGGGGGGAGGGGTAAAATCGTGGGGTTATCCGAATACTCTCACATGACACTGCCAATCACAGAAGTGTCCATATTAGTACAAATGTCCATATTGATTCATATTAGTTTATATTACTACAAATGTCCATATTGATTCATATTAGTTTATATTACTACAAATGTCCATATTGATTCATATTAGTCTATATTACTACAAATGTCCATATTGATTCATATTAGTCTATATTACTATAAATGTCCATATTGATTCATATTAGTCTATATTACTACAAATGTCCATATTGATTCATATTAGTCTATATTACTATAAATGTCCATATTGATTCATATTAGTCTATATTTATACTTCAAATGTCCATAGTAATCCCTATTAGTCTATAAAAGTTCATATTAGTTCGTATTGGTTCATTTTAGTTCATATTAGTTAATATTGGTTCATATTACTTCATATTACCCTCAAACCTCATGAAGCCAATGTAAATAAAATCCTTTCAGCTAAATTTAGGAACTCGAAGTGGCCCACCTTGATTAACACCTTTACTAATTATCATTAGCTGTTCTCACAGGTCACGTGACTAGTCTGAACATATCTTTACTCACGCTATAAATAGCACACACACACAAACACTCACAAATTACACGTGATCCAATCAGCCTACAATTTATGGCAGACCCAAAAAACGTCCATGTGATATTTTGATCCTAAAAATAAAAATGGCACGTGATCGGCTGCACCTAAAAATAGTAGACGGAAGACGTAAGCTGACATTATGGACTAAATATAGCACACCGAAATTACACGTGGCCGGAGGATTCCAAATATATCATGGCAGAAACTGTTGAGGTGAGCAGCGGTTAATTCACAGATACAGATCTAATGGACGGGAAAGGGGGGGGGTGGAGGAACGGGGGTAGACCCAGACACAGTGAGCTAAATTTGTTGTGTTGTGTCCGTCTGCAATAGAGCGCGTGGGAGTATAAAATTTTTCCCCCCTCGTAATATATTGGTGAGAAGATTAAGAGGTCAAAATCATTATGCAAATTGTAAGGGTTAAAACACTGGGGTGGTCGTTTGGAAGCGAGCCGGTTATTTATTGCTGCAGTGCAGTTCCGTAGCGTGAAAATTCTACCGCAGGGGACAGGCCATTAGCGAGGGCGGGAGAGGGGGGGTGAGCAGGAAAAAGTTGTTACTAAGTGGAGACAAAAAGCAGAGGGTGCCACACAAAACGCAGGGTAGGGGGCCCACCCGCACGCTACGGGCCTGCTGCAGCGCAAAATGCATGCTGTGGGTCAACACCGGTCAGACTCCTGGCGCGTTTCAGTCAACTACGTATGACTACCCCCGCGATGCCCGCTTGGCCACTGTACTATCGCCTACAATCGGGAGTGGATGAAAGGGGGGGCCGTGGACTGTCCGGAGAGGGGGGGGCCGTGGAATTTCGAAAAATTATAAATTTAAGCAATCTAAACCAAAAAAAAAAATTCGGGGGCGGCGACATATTGATTGGCGTTCCAAGGGGGCCGTGACATATTGATTGGCGTTCCAAGGGGGCCGTGACATATTGATTGGCGTTCCAAGGGGGGCCGTGACTTCAAAAAGTTTGAGAAGCACTGGTTTAAACTGTAAAGTATTTCAGAGATAAACTGCTCATCCTTTCAGAACACAAATGGAAATGAAAGCGGAAGTTTAATTAGATCCGTTTTTTCTATGAAAGATTTCTTTTTTTTTTTGAAGTAAAGCGAATTAGCGACACAAGTAAATTTCTTAAATGAAGAATCTAATGCAAGATATCGATGAAGAAGCTGAGTTACATATGTAAACGAATCTGTATTCCACTATAAGGTTAAGGAAAAAATAAACGAAGCTGGCAAGATTATTTCAGGCTGATTGCCATAGATGCTGTAGTCCTAGAAAATAAATTTAGTGAAATTTGTCTTTGGCTGCTAAATCGGTCAATTTTATTACACATGGCAGATAAATCCGCCAATTTAATACATTTGGCAACTAAATCCGTCAATTTTACTACGTTAGGCAGATAAATCCGCCAATTTTACTACATTTGGCAGCTAAACCCGTCAATTTTATTACATTTGGCAGATAAACCCGCCAATTTTATTACATTTGGCAGATAAATCCGTCAATTTTACTACATTTGGCAGATAAATCCGCCAATTTTATTACATTTGGCAGATAAATCCGTCAATTTTACTACATTTGGCAGATAAATCCGCCAATTTTATTACATTTGGCAGATAAATCCGGCCACTTTTACTACATTTGGCAGACAAATCCGTCCATTTTACAACATTTGGCAGATAAATCCGGCCACTTTTACTACATTTGGCAGACAAATCCGCCCATTTTACAACATTTGGCTGATAAATCTGTCATTACATTTCAGGACCAGGCATGTTAAATATATTCTTTGTATATAGTCTTAAAATTAATATATTGTGTTCAATCAGTTAGGTTGAAAAATTTGGTTCATATGCTATGATATTTGATTTCTTTAAAAATAAAGCCATAAATAATTTTTATTGTGCAAATAATCTATATATATATATATAAAAGAAAAACTAACCTGTCCGAACTTTTAATGGGATAATAAAAAAACGTTTTAAATGCAAATATTATGTCATAAGAACATTAATAACAAAAAAGGACCTAAACAAAGCAATCTAATAAAATTTTTAAAGAATAAATTCCTCCATTTTTCTGTTATTCTTAAAGAACGCGGAAGTACTCTGCAGTTAATGTTTATTGTGTGTGTGTGTGTTTTATTATTATTTGTGGTATCACTGCGCTGGATTGGGAACTTCTTTCTTTTCGTCGTTCATGTTTTCATTGTCGAATCTCAGAGTACACCGCTACTCCATTATCTGTCATCGAGAAAAACATTGTCAAAATTAAGCGATTATCCTTGTTGCGTCCGTTGAGGAGTAAAGGGGCCGTAACTCTGAAGATAAGGGGGAGACAATACAATATAAAATAATACAATGATATTGAGACCGCTTTTTTTTTTTTGTTTTTCTAGAAAAATACTTTTATTTTTCTCGATCCGTCCTCTCGAAATCTGTAATTCAACTCCAATAGAACTGCACTTGTGGACGATTGCAACACACACACACACTCACACACACACACACACACACACATTGCCAGGGAAGGAATACATCAGGAAATTTTGAAGTTTCGTTTCAAGATTCTCAAATTTTTACTTGACGGTTTTAAAACAACCAGTCCGAGATGTTTTTGATTGCGTGATTATTTGACGACAAATGAGTAAAAGGGTTTTAGTTTTGGTATTTAAATCGAAAATAAAAATCTTTGGTTGTTTTAGAGGTTATATTTTATAAACTTGAACAATAATTGGACACATTCCTAACGTTTTTTTTCCTGTTCATTTTGTTCAAAGTCGTAGACAAAAATGTCTTGTTCCGTTGATAGAGAGACAGGAAAAATAGATATACCAGGTAAAATTGGTGTTTTTGATTGGTCTTCCCGCGGTTTTGTGTCCTCGGCCGATTGGGTTTTCCCGGATAAATCAATCTCTGATTAGTGTTATTAATGTCAGAAGACACGTCATAGAGAAGTGAATATCATGATTCACTTTCTTTGTATTTCCAGCTTGAGCTAAACAAGAGCCACTTTGGGGAAACTGCACAAAAGTACAATTAATGACAGCGAACGAACCTGGGTCATTAAAAATCTTGAAACTGTTTGCAAAAAAAAAAGCAAAATTATCTGTTCATCATTTTCTAAACGCGACTGAGCAGTTTTGCATCTGAACAAAAGGCTATATAAAAAAGGTGATCATTTATTTCATTGATCCAAGTTTTATTAGAATTATTTATCATTGACCCATTATCTTTTACGTTGATTCTGAAACTTTTATGAAACCATGACCTCCATCGCATTAAAAATAAAGCGACCATAGACTCTTAATTTGTAAGTGTCTTAAAAAAATCTTCAATCAGACATCTCTGATAATCTGACATTATAAATTTCATTTTTACGGGTTATGTCCCCTAATTTACCATCAGCTGACATGCAACTTTCGTTTTCTCTCTCCGTGGTGTTGTTGTTGTTGTTGCTTTTTATTTCAGTGATGTCGTGACAGGAGAGAATGTGGCTCATTTCCCTGGTTTTATGAGCGGCATTAAAACACAAGATTTGACTCAGTGTGAGCAATGTCATTCCGACACCTCCCCTCAACACCACCCCTAGGGGAAGAGGGGATTCAATCTTACACGTGCTACACACGTCTCTTGCACCAGCACACTTACACATACACCCACGCATATACACAATCTAATTCTTAAACTCTCAGCTCTGCACAAACACACACACACTACACACACACACACATCACACACACTACACACACACACTACACACACACTACACACACATCACACACACTACACACTCACACTACACGCACACTACACACACACATCACACACTACACACACACACACTACACACACATACACACACTGCACACACACTATCGTCTCACATACACACTCATACATAGACTGATACACCATGACACACACATATACAGTCACATATACAAATAAATACAAATAGATTAACACACTCGCAGATAAGAACACTTAGAAATACAAACTAGTCTTATACATAAACAGGCAGACTGATAAACATACGTACCTAAAACATACACACAAGATATAAAACTTCACACGCTCACACATCCACATACAGAAGGAATGCACGCAATTCTCTTCTACATCACCGAATCGATTCCATTCGATCTCTGTTATTTGTAATCGATCTGATCGATGATCAACTCACACCTGTATCGCAACATTATTATTATTTTTTTTTTGCTTTAATCGGAGCAATTTTTTTGTGTATTCGATTCCCACTGCCAGTAACACCGAGCCAAAGATGTCACACCTCACTTCATGTTGTTGTCATTATTATTTATAAAAAAAAAATAATAATCGCCCAGATTGGTCCGAGATCGACTATATCGCTCTAACAAGTACATCAACGAGATTTTTGTCAATAACATAGTAATCGAATAAACTCCATCGACTATCAAGCACTTGATGACCATTGATGGAACGGAGGAAAAAAAAATCGCAGACCGAATATGATTTGGTTTATGGCATCGTTTCCCAAAGTGTGGCACGCCTACCCCTGTGGGTACGCAAGGAGTTTTGGCTTGGGGACGCGCTTCACAGGACTGAGAACATCCGAGGCTAAATATAAACCAATGAAACGATAGGAAACCACGGTCGTAACAAACAATATGCAAGGTTTTCTTTATTAGGGGTACTCAGTATTACAACAATAAAAAAGAAGGGTACACAGATATCGATATTTTGGGAAACACTGGTTTATTGGATAGGAACTTTCGAATGCCCGGTGGTGGAACAGTTAAAAAAAAAAGAGAGAACTTTCAGAGTTTTTTCTTTTTGTTAGTCTGAGTGAAAATATTTTTTTTTTTGAAATGAGTCCAACTTGGGATACGTATTGGGTCAGGAAAGTTGTATAATAATCATTATTATTGGATTTGACAGGATGGAATGAAATTAGATATTGTTTTTATTGAGCTTTTAGATCAGTCTCACTTTTCTGTGGGTGGGTATGGGCTTAAATCTTGAAACTGACTTTTTGGACCTTTGCTAATTTAGTGAGATGACTGAAAGCTGGAATACTTGTAGATTTTACGTGACAACAGACGATTTTTTAAATATTTCGAGTGGAGAAATGATACAGTCAGCGTTTGATGACGCAATTCGGTAACCTCCGCCCACCACAGCCTCTATGACGTCATTCTTCCTTAGGGTTGATATTTTATTCTGAGTTCCACGTGTATACGTCATTTCCAATAAAATGACGTAAACTACGACGACAGCGGAGAGCACGTGTTTTATTTGGGCAGTTGTGAAATCAGTCTTAGCTTTGGGCATCGTGCTATGGCGGATGCATGTTGTAGTCTGTATCTAGTAGTTATTTTACTCCTCTTGAAGTCACCGTAAAATGCCAGTTCATGTGCATGCAGTTATATTAAAGAATTGAATGTTTTCTATTGTTACTTTCAACTGAAGTCGACTTCGTATTTTAATGTTGTTCACTGCTGTTGTTGTAACATTTAATACAAGTTAATAAAACAAAATAACCTCGCAACACACGACAACATACAATTTTAAATATTTCGCGTGCATACATTAACATTTAGTAGAACTATCAACAGCAGTATTGTTTTTAGTAATTCTTACAATAGGGAGAGAATTCCCCTTGAGATTATCATGTGAAAACCAGCAAAATAGTATACCACCAGTGCTATGAAAAACTGATATTTACCTAACACTTTTCTGAGTTATCATGTACCTGAGTTATCATGTACCTAAGCTATCGTTTATCTAATTTATTATTTACCTAACTAATGATTCATTTAATCATCTCAGTAAGACTATTGGCGAGCAGCGGTGTATAAATTTTATGATTGACATTTTACGTCTACGTAATGCTAATGTACTATTCATATTGACTTTATGTTGACACATGATGTCGTTCTAGCCACACATTCATAATGCCTTAGCCACCTAATCATAATGTCCTAGCCACCAATTCACAATGTCCTAGCCACCAATTCACAATGCCCTAGCCACCAATTCATAATGTTCTAGCCACCAATTCATAATGTCCTAGCCACCAATTCATAATGTCCTAGCCACCAAATCATAATGTCCTGGCCACCAATTCATAATGCCTTAGCTACTTAATCATAATGTCCTGGCCACCAATTCATAATGTCCTAGCCACCAATTCACAATGTCCTGGCCACCAATTCATAATGTCCTAGCCACCAATTCACAATGTCCTAGCCACCAATTCACAATGTCCTAGCCACCAATTCATAATGCCTTAGCCACATAATCATAATGTCCTGGCCACCAATTCATAATGCCTTAGCTACTTAATCATAATGTCCTAGCCACCAGTTCATAATGTCCTACATACTATAATTTTCAAACCCGACTATGAAATAGACAAACTCTCTTTTAACCACAAAAATAAAACCATTGACCGATACAAGAGAACGGACATTGTCAATCAAACTTCTAAAATTGATTCTAAGAAAAAAAGAGGTGTATATATTGTTGCCCTACTGACCCACGACTCTGCGCCATTGTATCACCTGGACAGGTGTGTAAAATAAAGAGATTAGGTTGGGGGGTGTAAAACAACAGTCGTCCCCCCCCTCCAACCGCCTCAACTGGCGCTAGCTTCACGACGATTCATCGAGAGACCAGTCACGTGACCTGGTTTGATTTTTTTTTGGGGTGGAAGGGGGGGGGGAATCTACTTCGGACTCTATGATACAAGTTAGTGATCAGAGAGAAAGTGGACAGTTAGGCAGTTAATTTTTTTTTAAAGCAATGCGAGTTTGCTATTTTAGACGTAACACGTTCAACTCGCCTGTAGTGATTGCTCCATCTGGATGTATTAGTTTAGCTTATAGTTTAGTTGTAGATTAAATGTTAAGTGGATTTGTAGTAACAAGTAACAAGCATTAGTGTAGTTATTGAACCCACGCGTCTTGAGTCATTCTATGTATAAAGTTATAACAATATTTTAAACTCTAAATCCACCCCCCCTCGATAAACTAAAAAGTTACCATCTAGTAGTAAAATGAAGATGAGAAGAGTTCTGCTGTTGAGATTCGGTTAAACTTACATTAGCGTTACATCTGTAAGATCGGATTAAACTCAGGGTGTAAATTAACCAACTTTCTAGACGCGAGCATTAATTACATTCATTAGTCTTGTACATTCTAAAACCCACAGCTTTCAAAAACAGATAAGAATCTAGTTTATATCTATCAACATTGATCTATTTCTATTGTGATTGACAGCAACATTGATTTCACTGCCAGTGTTTTATAGCAATTCGCGGTCTTCATTTATTGGCACAATCATTGGGCATAGTTTATGGCCTTTCTCTCTCACTCTCTCTCTCTCCTTTTACTATCGGCCAGGTGAAAAGATAGTTTCAACAAGGTCGTGGGAGAGAGTAGCTATGTAACTCATTGATTTGTAATAGCACGTGTGTGTGTGTATGTGTGAGTAAATGTGGGGGGGGGGGAGAGGTGCGAGGGCAGGGTTAAGGAGAATAAGATCGATGTCTGGCCTTTGTTTGATTTTCCTTCAATGTTTTTTGATCAGTCTTTTCTTTAATGGCTGAGTTGTAATGGAGTTTGGGTGGCTCATATGTCGTCGTGTCATGCCATGTCTTGCCATGTTATTACTTTAACACTCAGGTGTTAAGTAGCACTGATATAGACGAATGGTATTTAGTGGCACTGATATAGGCGCATGGTGTTTAATGCACTGATATAGACACATGGTGTTTAGTGTCACTGATATAGACACATGGTGTTTAGTAGCACTGATATGGGTGCATGGTATTTAATGGCACTGATATAGACTCATGGTGTTTAGTGGCACTGATATAGGCGCATGGTGTTTAGTGGCACTGATATGGGTGCATGGTGTTTCGTGGCACTGATATAGGCGCATGGTGTTTAGTGGCACTGATATAGGCGCATGGTGTTTAGTGGCACTGATATGGGTGCATGGTGTTTCGTGGCACTGATATAGGCGCATGGTGTTTAGTGGCACTGATATGGATGCATGGTGTTTAGTGGCACTGATATCGGTGAATGGTGTTTAGTAGCACTGATATGGGTGCATGGTGTTTAGTGGCATTGATATGGGTGTATGGTGTTTAGTGGCATTGATATGGGTGTATGGTGTTTAGTGGCACTGATATGGGTGTATGGTGTTTAGTGGCACTGATATGGGTGCATGGTGTTTAGTGGCACTGATATGGGTGTATGGTGTTTAGTGGCATTGATATGGGTGTATGGTGTTTAGTGGCACTGATATTTCCCTTTAAAAAAAGTTTTTTCTCTCTCCCTCTCCCTCACCCCAACCCCCTCCCCCAGACATTTGTCCATTGTCAAATATACCCCATAAAACATATTTCCAACCTCTTTTAGAAGAAATATGGTTTAATAATTTTGCTAGTCAAATATTAAACTTTTAAATTAAAGACTTAAGGGGGATTAGCCCAGACACCAATAAGATTAAAAAGCACTTTTTTTAAAATGTATCTGCCACTACAGTTTAAAAAAATAACTGTAAATATAAACCTTAACAAATTTAACTTCGATGAGCACTGCTACATCAAGATATAGGTTATTGATATTTCGATGAACACTGCTACATCAAGTTATAGGTTATTGATATTTCGATGAACACTACGACACCAAGATATAGGTTATTGATATTTCCTTAACTAATCGATTTATTTTAAAGTAGACACTAGATGTCATAACATTCATTTCACTCCAAAAATAATTGTTACGGTACTTATTTTAACCTTCCGTAAAAAAGAAATGAGTTAATTTGTATTCAATGCATTTTGTTTTTATTTTTTTTTATTTACAGTTTAAGTCTAATAGAAAGAAAAGGACTACAGACGTAGGGACTTTGGATCGTCACATCTTGTACTAGTAAGGTAGGTCAGTCATCATCAAACACTAAATCTACACATGACTTTTTCAAAAGGTTATTGATGCCTTCTGTCTTCAGAGATGAAGGCATCGTAGTTGCTGTGTCATATAATTAGTACTGCTAAATGTCATTTAAAGGAAAACTAAAAACTAAACAACACAGGCGTAAGTTCAATTAAAAAAAAACATTTAATAATGTATACGCAATCAACAGTTACAATGGCCACGATAATATACTGCCCGCTTCGTCTTCACAGCTCACCTGCTCTTACGTCACACAGTCACTGCTTTCAATATGCAAATTTATTCGGTCCATCGGTCTAAGGGAATTCCCTATTTATAAAGCACAGCTGAGAGCAAGGGAGTTAAATATAACAAACTGGTGGTTTCTGACGTTACATACGTTACAACGCGTTGAAATATAACAATGTATTAGGCTGCTGGACCAGTGAATCTCAACTCTTGATAAGATGGGCACTAGTGTAGCCTGAAGGGCGCTGTCGATAGTCAACTCGACACACCTGCAAAGGGTACAGGTTTCAAAAAAAAAAAAACTTTTACGCTCACTTGGAGAGGAGATTGGCGCCACCAAGTCGATAACCTCACAGGCAGGACGTTTGAAAGCTCTTCTGTTGATGTGTCCATTCATTTCCCACAGACGACCACATCGGTCAAGGGAATTAAAATAAAATAATACATTAATTTCAGCAAAGGTTCGCCACCACTCGATTTTTTTTAACTCATGTTTTAAAAAAAATAATTTTAGAGTAGAAAAGAAAAAAAGTTTTGAGTCTCAAGACATGTAAATAGTTGAAAGTTTTTGGTCTTTTCTTATATCCACTCTCGTTCATCTACTGTTACATACCACGACTATATCAGATATAAGCGAACAGTTAAATCACAGATGGTGATTATGAGTTGATTGATCAATTCCAAACAAAAAAAAAAAAAAAATTGAAATCATTTTAATTTCCCCCCGCGCTTGTCGTGCAATTATGTTATGTTTTCAAAAATAGTTTTTTTCCACAAAAAGATAATTCTCCTTATTTTTACTGCCTGATGTTTGGCCTTAGAATATAATGGTCTATGGGGTAAATTTTTTAAAAAAATGCGATCCCAGTGTTCTAAAAATACCTCCCTCCACCCACACCAAGCACTAAAATGACATGTACTTGTGTGTTTCATATTCCTTGCACTAGAGCGTTGGAGAAAACCCGTATTCTGAAGGTTGTTAATTGTGCACCGTAGAGAATATTTTTTTTTCTTTTAGTTGTGACAATTTATGACATAACATTTTTATTTTCAGAATTTTCTGTTCCGCCACATGTGGCTGCTGGTGGTGGGTGTAGAGAGGAGGGGGGGCAACTCAAACTTTTTCAGGGGCCGCATGCCTTAATGATGGGTTGGGGGAGGGCGGCGTTGCTTTCAAAATGTTTGTTTACTGATTTAATTTGCCGCGTAGTTTGATGACAAGGAGGACAGGGGTGTGTGTGTGGGGGAGGGGGGGTAGAAGATCAGAAATGCCCATGTCGTCATAGTTTATAACTGGAACTCACATATCACTTAATCATAATATGAATTTTTTAAAATATAAATATATATATATATATATATATATATATATATATATATATATATATATATATATTTAAGCAGTACATCTAGTTTATATAACTAAACTGGTTTTATTAATAATTTATCAGTAAATAATTGAATTAGTGAAGTTACTTAAATTTATCATCGACATTTTGAGTAGAAGAATCATGCAAGTAATATGTAGGGGAGATAATTTAATAATTCTATAGTAACACACGAGTTTATGTTATTTAATTTAAGACATATCGAACATGTCATGTTGCTATTTTTAACCTCTTTATCAATTAATCACCTTGCAGGATTTAGAATAAACAGTCAATAAAAAAAAATATTGAATGATACTTGTATAGAGAAATTGAATGTCACGTGATTCAAGCTGAATGGCACTTCACGAGAGTCGAAACATGACCGAAACACGCCAATAGCTGCACACTCATGTTTGCGCACCTCACAAAAAACACGCAAACTCATGCATGTTCCTTACACACTGGCGCACTCACTGGATAGAATGGCTGGATGAATGTTTTTAACTCCCATCCGCTAATCGAAGTCGCGGCTTTCAGCGATCGATGACTTCAAGTTTGTTTTTCCTTAATTATTGAATGTATTGTTTTTTTTTAAAAGTGTGTGTGTATGTGTGTGTGTGTGTGTATGTGTGTGTGTGTTGTGGGTGTGTGTGGGTGTGTGTGTGGGGGTGTGTGTGTGTGTGTGGGTGTGTGTGGGGGGGTGTGGGTGTGTGTATGTGTGTGTGGGTGTGTATGTATGTGTGCATGTCATGTGTGTGTATGTGTGTGTGTGGGTGTGTGTGTGTGTATGTGTGCATGTCATTTTGTCATATAATGTTTGTGTCTGTATGTGTATTTTTCTAAATGTCTATATCATCTGATATAATCTACTAATTGCAAGTACCCGGCTTTGCCCGGGTTTAAAATAAGGTTTTCTGTTTACCTTCTGTTTTCTCCCTACCTCCTCTCTCCCTTCCTCTCTCTCTCCCTCCCTCACTCCCTCCCTCCCCCTCTCTCCCTTTCCCTCCCTCCCTCTCCCTCCCTCTCTCCCATCTCTCTCCGTCCATCTCCCTATCTCCCATCTCCCCCCTCCTTCTCTCCCCCGTCCATCCTCCTCCCTCCTCCTTCCCTCCTTTCACCCTCCCTCCCCCCCTTTCCACCTCTCTCTCTCTCTCTCTCTTTCTCTCTCTCTTTCTCTTTCTCTCTCTCTCTCTCTCTCTTTCTCTTTCTCTCTCTCTTTCTCTCTCTCTTTCTCTTTCTCTCTCTCTTTCTCTTTCTCTTTCTCTCTCTCTTTCTCTTTCTCTTTCTCTCTCTCTCTCTCTCTCTCTCTTTCTCTTTCTCTCTCTTTCTCTCTTTCTCTTTCTTTTTCTCTTCTAAAATCCTTCTTCATTCCTTTATCTTCCTCAAACTGTACAAATCAGAGAGCATGAAAAAACAACAATTCTTCGCAGCACAAAGGCACAATACAGCACCAGCGCGCAAGTTCTATTCGATCATAGGGAAATGACGTCACAGAGGAATTTTATTTATGGCGCCGTCGAGATTACTTTAATATAGTAAAATACTAAAATAAAAAAAAATTAATTACAATTAAACTACCCATCGATATGAAAAGAAACCTGTCTTATAACCTTCCCAATGTAATTATGTGTATGTGTAACAAATTTCACGTTATTTGTTTGTCTGGATCTTGAGTTATAAGGGAACAGACAGACAGACAGACAACAAATGCGTCTTATAAGTATAGAGATGTGACTAATTGTCTATGTGTCTATGTCTCTGACTGTCTATATGTCTGTTTGTCTTTATGGTTTTCTGTCTTTATGTCTGTGTGTCAATATTTCTATTCTTCTATATGTCTATTTGTCGCTGAGTGTGTATATATTTGTATGTGACTTTATGCCTATGTGCCTATTCTGTTCGTGTGACTATATTTCTATTTGTCTATTTGTCTATATCTCTGAGTTTGTATATTTGTATGTGACTTTATGCCTATGTGCCTATTCTTTACATGTGACTATATTTCTATTTGTCTATATCTCTGAGTTTATATATATATATTTGTATGTGACTATTTCTTTATTTTTCTATTCTATATGTGTGTGTCTATATTTGTCCGCGTGTACGCGTCTGTCTGTATGCGTGTATAAGTGTCTCTGATGCACGCGTCCGTGTCGGCGTTTCTGCGGTTCACTGTGTCCATGTATGCGTCAATGTGCCCACATATGCGTCAGTGTGTCCGTGTATGCGTCAGTGTGTCCATGTGCGTTTCTGTAGGCATGCATGTGTGTGTGTGTGTTTTTACTTTATGCTACAACCTTCAAAACATCTCAATAATAAGAAAACAAACACGTAAAACCAATACACCCTGCTTCTATATTTTATCTTGTGAACGGCAGAACGGTGTCTCCTTCTGTTCTTGTGTTGCTCACTGAGTGACTTTCAGTGACTGATCGAACATAATATATATATATATATATATATATATATATATATATATATATATATATATATATAATAGCGATTTGGGTTCTGCGTTAAATCGAAAGTAAAGAATTAATACAACAGTATTCCAGTTTAAAATACAATCATGAAAAAATCTGATCTGGCCGAAACCAAAAAATAACCTAGCCTACCGATCAAGCCTAAGGGGGATATAACTCTATGCAAAGGTTTTGCAGGGTACAGCTAGTACTAAGTAATTGTTCTTGTCGTATTAAAGCAAAAGCAAAACAATAAAAACAAAAACAACTCAATCCTTCATATAATGTTATTATTACTTTCTTTATTACTCTTGTTGTTATAAATTATGTTTTAGATTCATTTTTAATATATTTTTCTTTATTTTTTATTGTGTGTGTGAACGCGAAACCATACTTAGGGTTTTTTTTTCTGGTTGTGCTTTCGTGTGTGGGTTCAGCTCATGGCAAAAATTAGGTATCCTGTATTCCTGTCTTGCTGATGCCCCTTCTCTTTCCCTCCCCCCCCCCCACTTCTTTGCTAATAGATATATTTTTACCTATAGTTATTCATTCTTGATAATTAAAACAAATATATATATATATATATATATATATATATATATATATATATATATATATATTGTTATGATTGTGAAACGTTTATTTTATTTAAATAAAAGTACCAAAAGTGATCCCCAACTATACCTTTGGAGGCTGGCAAGGGCGGGCCTTTTTATGGGCCCCCTATGTTTTTTTTTTTGAAAAATGGCCCTGGCTAGTGTATGTATCGGTGTCAAATTAACATAGAAAATGGAGCTACTGTTGAATTATGACTACATTAATTTATAAATACGTTTTCTTAGGAAACTAGAAACATTATACTTTGAATCATATTCCAGTAGCCAACACATATTTCAAATGCTGTAAAAATAAAAGATGTTTAAAGTCACAGATTTAAATAAATAAAATGAATAAACTCTGCACATGAGAAATACATGTCTTGTTTAAAACTTTTTCACTTCAATAACAGTTAAAACCATTTTTATTACAGTAAAATGCTTTTATATAGAACTTATCTTAACCACGGAATTTGTTCTCCCACCCACTAAATTTAGCCAAGTTACGGCTCCATTATAAGAAGTCGAAAAACGCAACTGATAACATTATCATCTAAAGGTAACTCCGCGCAACGCCAGTTTTTCTTTAATAAAACGTCACTTTCCCTTGCAAGAAATGACATTGTTCTTGAAAACAACTCAAATCTACTTACGAAAAAAAATAACAAAGATTATATAAATAATAGCGATTTGGGTTCTGCGTTAAATCGAAAGTAAAGGATTAACACAACAGTATTCCCATTTTAAAATATAATACAATCATTAAAAAAAATCGGATCTGCCCGAAACCAAAAAAAATGACCTAGCTTACCGATCAAGCCTAAGGGGATATAACTCTATGCAAAGGTTTTGCAGGGCACAGCTAGTGTATATATATATATATATATATATATATATATATATATATATTTATACAACTATGGATCCATACTTTGCTACTCAGCAGGGCACCTCCCATTTTTATTTATTTATTTATTTCGTTGTTTTTGTTTCCCCGTTAATCTTTTTACTGAATTACAACAGAAATATCTTGCTTTTTTTTTGTTTTTCGAAATGGAAAAAAAAAGGAAATCAAAACAAAAAAGCTGACAGAAAAATCAATATGAGCTTTTATTTCTTTGTGTAGCCCTAATTGAGAGCAATAATCGGTAAATATATCTTTTTTTTTTCGTAAGCTAGTATAACTGAGTAACAAAAGTAAACATTTTGTATTTTTAATTTTTTTTTTCTTTAGTTATTATTATTTTCATAGAAATATCCGTTGTATCAATTTTACATTTCACGCACACATAGTGCATTAGTTTTAATTTCACAATTTCTACGTGTGAGTGTGTATGTGTTTGTGTGTGTGTGTGTTTGTATCTGTGTGTGCGATACGTTCCATCACAGAATAATTCGGACATTGAAATCAGATAATAAGAAGATATGTTGTAAGATTATCCTTGATAAACAAATTTATATAAAAAAAAATTAAAAACAAATTTGTTTGAATACGATCCAACTTGAACATTGTCGGCGACTATTGAATGACGTCATTAGCTTAATAAAACGTGTGTCAGAGTCTTATCTTCCTTAAGTGGGTTTCATTATGAGGATACTTGTCTATAACGATCAGGGAGGGGAGGGTGGGGGGAGGTGGGGGGGGTAGGGTATGGGTGGTGTCGGTAACACTGTAATGTTTCCTAAACTCTATGTGTTTTTATTTACTCTATCTTATCCGTGATGACTTGATCTATCTATCTATCTATCTATCTATCTATCTATCTATCTATCTATCTATCTATCTATCTATCTGTCTGTCTGTCTGTTTGACTGTCTGTCTGTCTGTCTGTTTGTCTGTCTATCTATCTATCTATCTATCTATCTATCTATCTATCTATCTATCTATCTATATATCTATCTATCTATCTGTCTGTCTGTCTGTCTGTCTGTCTTTCGATCTGTATATCTGTCTGTCTAATCTATCTATCTAACATTCTATATCCATAGACCCCCCCACCCAACCAACCATCCATCCATCTAGCTATCTGTGTGTCATTCTATCTGTCGGTATGTCTTTCCGTTATTTTTTTTCTGTCTGTTTGTCTGTCTTCTACTCTGCCCATCAGTTCATCTTATTTTATTATCGAGCCAACCAGGTAGCCTTTATTAGCTGTCCTTCAACCAAAGCGGAAGCTGCTTGCATCGAAATCTGGCCAGTGTCAAATGGGTAACCTCATTTAATTACTGTCAACCCCAAGTAAGAAAACTCTTCTGTGACGTATCAAATGTGTGGAAACAAAAGAAAAAAAAATAGAAACAATGGCGGATTCCTTATCTTTACCACTGCTGACGTGTCTTCTCTTGCAGTTTAAAAACAAATACAGTTTCAGCCTACCAGTCTGCAAAAAAAAAAACTGGCTGTTAATAGACAAATGCGTACCAGGATATAAATAGAAAAATGCGCACCACTACTTAGAGATAATGTAACAATAACTTGAAAATCAAGTAAAAGTATAGACTGTTCGTGTATACGATCACAGGGTCAGATGAAGTGTGTCAAGTCGCTGTAAGGGCTAGATGAGATCTCTTTGAGCCTATGAACCAGTGCCCACCCCAACCCCCAGCCCATGCCGCGGACCGGTAACGGTCCGCGGGTCAAATGGCATTGGGCCGCCCAAGAAACATTAAATCATTCCCTGTTTATTTACCGTGGTGTGTCTCTCTCTCAGGATTGTGCGACTTTCTATGAACGCGAGGGCTAGTGGCGTTAGTTGCGAGGGCTAGTGGCGTTAGTTGCGAGGGCTAGTGGCGTTAGTTGTTGTAAAGGTTGCTCCCATCTCTCACCTCCCCCTCCCCACAACATTTTGTACATTGCGCCACTCTTTTCTTTTTAAAATTATTTTTTTTTCTTTTTATACGTCACATGTATAATACGAACTGCTTTCTCCAAAATGTAGCTACTTGTCAACCCCCCCAAATTTCAATGAGGACCTGTCATCCGTCAGAACGTATTAATATCTCGTTTTTAAGTCCATTTTTTACCGCCATTTAAAAGATGTTGTTAATTATTACTTCTGTTGTTGTTGTTATTGCTGTTGTTATTGCTGTTGTTATTGTTGTTGTTATTGCTGTTGTTATTGTTGTTGTTATTGCTGTTGTTATTGCTGTTGTTATTGCTGTTGTTATTGCTGTTGTTATTGCTGTTGTTATTGCTGTTGTTATTGCTGTTGTTATTGCTGTTGTTATTGCTGTTGTTATTGCTGTTGTTATTGTTGTTTTATAAATATATTTTTGTTTTCATTTAATCCCCCCCTCCACCAGCCATCCATCCCTCCCCTGAATGGAGACTGCCCAAGTTCCACCCCCCCCCCTCAACGGTCGACCAGTTATTGGGGAAACCCCGCTAGGTTGTGACCTCATTAACGACGTCGTTAGTTCCATTAATAGCCTACGTCGCCTTCATTTCGTCGACATCAAGGGGAAATAATTCACTCCTGTCTAATTCCCTCCCTTTCTCATTTTCTAACAACAACAACAACAACAACATATGGGTAGAAACAGAACAGGCTACGGAAAAGGGGACGGTGGGAAAGGGGGGGGGTGGTCAGTGATTTAAACTGTGATGTGGGGCAGAGGGGGTGGGGTCAGTTTGTTATATTCTCGACTCGAGATTTGTTTCGAAGAAAATATCACTTTCAGTATTTCCAGCCGTAGTGGCAAAACAACAATACAATGAGACACTGGGTTCTTCAACTCTTCGTCTCCACGTGATTCCATTTATCTCACTTGAAGACGCCATTCGTTTAAAAAAAAGACAAAACATGGCGACATCTTAGCTCTCCTCCCCCCCTCACCCCCATCTTCACCAATTACAATAGGGTGGCCCTTGAAAGCATTAATCCCTCATAAAACAAATGAGTGAGAGGGCCCCGACTGGTACATCTTTCTCCAGAGCCCCCTCCCCCACACAAACAATCCCCGGATGTGTCTTCCTAGAGTTCTCCCTCATATGTCTCTGATTACATGACGGTCTCACTAGAAATGAAAACCAATAACTAAACAGTCACCCGTAGTTCTAAGTGGAATGCCAAACTAGTTGTACTACGGATGTTTCTTGTCTTAACTGTCTTTAAGCTACAGGGTCTATAAAGTCATATGTAAAGTGTCGGCAGTTCAGTTGTTGTTTTTTCTTTTAGTTGTGAAATAAAGATGTTCGCAGCAATGAGTTGTGCAATTAATGACACAACACAAACCCCCCTCCCTCTACCTCCCACACATGCGACAGTTTTATTTTTGTAACTTCAATTTTCTTCATTTAGCTAAAACAGTTCATATGTGGCTTCTTTCTTGATTGCAATAACTCGCAGTTGGCAATATTCTCTATAAGACATTTTGTGAAGAATGATTGCATTGCTAACAAAAAAAAAAAAAAATATAAAATAAAATAAACAAACATGTTTTGATGAAAATTTCATATTTTTGTCCCCATTTCAAATACACAGGACTGGATATTTAATGCAATTTAAAAAAAAAAAAAACTAGAACTGAAAAAAAAAAACAAAAAGTTTGAGCTAAACGGAGCACCGTAAACTTCTAATTTTTTTTAACATCGCTAGGTTAATACAATCCAGCATAAGAATCTGGCCGAGTCATTAATTGGAGCAAGGTGTTGGGGTGGGAGTCTTGGGTGGGGTGAGGGGGTGGGAGTCTTAGGTGGGGTGACGGGGGTGGGAGGGGGGTGAGCCAGTTAGTTTTCTAACCAGGATAGTAACAGTTTCCTGTTCGTCACAATGTTTCCCTTTTTTTGAGGTTGACGCACTTGTCCGCCGAGGAAAGGCTTCAATCAGATAACAACGGACTCTCATACAGCGTGTGCCATTCTTCTGGCTATCGGGTCATGTGACTCCTTTACTATGATTTCTTCTTAATTATCTCAATAGCCAGCGGTCACTGACTCGTTCTTTTGGACAGATTTTTTTTTGTTTTTAATTTATTTTAAGACTAAAGGCCAGGAGAAAGAGGCATCCTTAGTATTATTGTTTAATGCGGGCTGGGGGGGGGCGAGTGTGCGATGCGGGGGGGCAGGGGTAAGTGTGCGATGCGGGGGGGCAGGGGTAAGTGTGCGATGCGGGGGGGGGGGCAGGGGTAAGTGTGCGATGCGGGGGGGGCAGGGGTAAGTGTGCGATGCGGGGGGGCAGGGGTAAGTGTGCGATGCGGGGGGGCAGGGGTAAGTGTGCGATGCGGGGGGGCAGGGGTAAGTGTGCGATGCGGGGGGGCAGGGGTAAGTGTGCGATGCGGGGGGGGGGGCGCAAGGGCGAGTGCGCCAAAACACTCCTAACACGGTGCCCCCCCATTAAGGGCCATGGACTATGACAGTTACCATAGTTGTCCGTTGCTTGGACAAGGTTATTTAATCCAACTTTTTGACTGGAGAGCCCCAGCGGGTTGGGCCAGGAAATGGATATGAACGAGCTGAAAGGCGGTGATCTCGTTCAGGATCAAACTGCTACACGGGGGCCCTGCTTTACCCGCGGGTTTAGTGTGACCCACGCCTTGTAAAGGATAATGGTCGGTTCTGAATTCAGATGTCCCATTTTTCTTAATTTGTTTATCTTCTTATTATTAAATTGATGAGCTGTTTCGCTGTACACATGTCGATATACTAAGTTTATGAGAACCACACACACACACGCACACACACACACAGACACACACACACACACATGCATATATAAATATCTCAAATTCTGTTTGTACTTTTGTTGCCAATATCTATCAATGTTGTGTTGTCCATTCAGTTTTAGCATCAAGCATCTCATTCAGTCCTCATGGGATTGGAGGTCCACTGTCCAGCAGAGAGAAAAAGTCGAATTGATATCCATCACCTGACAATGTGGTGAACTGACCGCCCCCCCCCCCTTTTGCCTGCACCACCTTTCGTCCGTAGTATCTGTGATGGGTTGTATCATATGAATCTTTATGACTCTTTGAAGGTGTTTATCAATTGTTTATTGAAGTTTCAATGGCTTGCGTTATATGTATATGTGAATGGTCTTGTCATA
Source organism: Bulinus truncatus (assembly GCA_021962125.1). Lineage (NCBI taxonomy): Eukaryota > Metazoa > Mollusca > Gastropoda > Planorbidae > Bulinus > Bulinus truncatus. The sequence goes on along the minus strand of JAGDYQ010000017.1, from coordinate 190,393 downwards.
TGTATATGTGAAGGTGTGTGTCATATTTATTTGTGAAGGCTTGTGTAAAATCTATCTATGTGTGTTATACATGTATCTGTGATGGTGTGTTTTAAATGTATCTGTGAAAGTGTGTTTTAGTTGTATCTGTGCAGGTGTGTTTTAGTTGTATCTGTGCAGGTGTTTTAGTTGTATCTGTGCAGGCGTTTTAGTTGTATCTGTGCAGGTGTTTTAGTTGTATCTGTGCAGGCGTTTTAGTTGTATCTGTGCAGGTGTGTTTTAGTTGTATCTGTGCAGGTGTTTTAGTTGTATCTGTGCAGGCGAGTTTTAGTTGTATCTGTGCAGGTGTTTTAGTTGTATCTGTGCAGGCGAGTTTTAGTTGTATCTGTGCAGGCGAGTTTCCAATATGTTGCATTGTGTTGTGTGCACCACATATTTTTTTTTCCAGTAAATCAGTAGCCGTGTGTACATCGGTGTACTGTATTTTGTGGTATCACAGTCAATCTGCCTGAAACCTTAAGTCAGCATCCCAGCAATACGGATACAGGAAAAATGGATTGGGGGGGGGGGTAAACAGTCAGCATGGAGGCACCGGTTAGGGTAGCGAGGGGCGTGGCGGGGGGGGGGGCGGGGAAGGTTAATGTATTGAAAAGTTGGGAGGCTAAGGGGGGAGGGAGGGAGGGAGGGGTGTAGCGCCCTTGATACCAATTAATGATGTGATGTTTAAATAGGACACAAACAAGGAGAACCGGCTGACAAGTGGTACACTCACCCTCGGGCTAAGGTCGTCGTTATCCTGAAATCTTCCCTACTGGCCAGAATATAGGTCATAGCCGTCAAAGTGTACACAGGGGGGTGAGTGAGGGGGAATCAAGAAATGTGTTTGGTATTGCCGATCTTGTTCTATTCCTTGTTTATTACGTTGTTGTTGTTGTTGTTTTCAATATTAGTTTTTATTTAATCTTGTGTGAATTTTTTTTTTCACTTTCTACATGACAGGTTTAAATATTTTTTTTTTTTTATTACGAAATCATTAAATGAAATGTCAGTGAAAAAATTTATACCAAAAAAAAACCAACCAAAACTGTGTTTCAGTTCCTGCTTGATGACCATGGTGGGGGGGGGGTTTACATGCACTATCCATTATTAGGGGTGGGGGGAGGCAAACAGATATTTGCAATAGGGGAGTGAGTCCAATACAGAATATGTGTTGTGGGGGGGGGTGGTGTGGTTGGGGGAGGGGTGGGGATTACAGATTAGATATTATACAGATAGCGCAAGCCCCGTTTTGAAACAATGTTTTCATCGCCGCCACTAATGATATTTGAGTCCATTCATTGAATAGAAATGTTTATTATATATATATATATCTAAGGCTCCTAAAAACCCATTAACTCATGAATTAAATAATACATTATCGTTTTTTTATATTGCATGCAAATTGAAAGCTTTTTTTTATTCATATTTCATGTCTTGGAAAAACAAAACAATGAGGTTTAAATAGGTCTGTGTGTTTTTATGAATGGAATGCGTCGTTGGAAACAAAAGTGAATGACAATAATGGAGTGAGAATTTTTAAACACAAAACCGAGGACCGCTTTATATAGCGACGCGCTATCTGCATACTGTATAATCTGTGGGTAGGAGTAATAATACATTATGCATATTTAGAAAACAGGACACAGCAGTACGACTCAATAACAGGAGCTAGTGTATAAAGTCAAGATATCTGACATTCTGCCCCTTTTCTTGTCATATTGAATTGTGACATAAATTTGACAAACAACAACAACAACTACTGACTCACCAGGCGAGATTATTTTTTTGTTCGCTGGTGTAAACCATAATATCCTACAGATCAAATTACTCTCTTTATCAAATCGCGTTTTCAGTCTTTGTTTAACACGCCTATTTAAAAAACAAAAACAAAAACAAACATGCGACAAAAGAACCAGAAAATGGCATCATGTTGGCTTTATGTCAGATATATAATCTGAACGTCTTGGTTTATTTTCGTCATTTGCCATTGAAGGAACTGCAACCAGCCATTGTCAATGACAGCAGAAAACAAACAAAACACCAGGAACAAACAAACAAACAAACAATAAGAATACAAAAATAAAGCGCTACTTTCATTTCAACGACACCCACATATGGCCAGAAAACCTTTAATTTGCACTGGGCATAGAAATCTTAATGTCTCTTCCATCATTAAATGTTCCTCCATTTTCCTCTCTGAAATCTGTTGTTTCTTTTTGTTTTCTGTATATATATATATATATATATATATATATATATATATATATATATATATATATATATATATATATATACATTCATCTGGTTACTTTGTCTCATTAAGAGTACACAGTCAATAGTTTAAATATAGTTCTTTACATTTTATTTTAAATGGATTGCTAATTTGTTACCATCTTAATAGACAACAAGCCAGTCTGTCTGTCTGTCTGTCTGTCTGTCTGTCTGTCTGTCTGTATCCTCCTCCCACCCCCCCCCATCCTATCTTTTCCTATTGGTATTGTTTGTACGACGTGTCCAGTCCGGCAAAGATTGAGTACCTACCTATAGGGCAAATAAAAAATAAAACCGTTCACAGGTCGGAGCTGACCAGACTCTGGGTTCAATTAAAGTTTTAGTTCCGATTTCTTGATCGATTGGGGGGGGGGTGAGGAAAAAAAGGTGGAAGGGAGGGGGGGAGTAAATTATCAGCAGGTGTAGTTTGATCACAAACCCAATCCAGACTGAGCCCCCCCCCCACCGCCGGTTTCGTAGCCTCAAGCGCCCCAGTGTAATAGCATCACGCGCGCCGTTGTGGATGAGCAACGGGGGCTGTCTAGTGACGTCAATGACAGTGTTATCCTAATACGTCATCAAATGATGTGTTGACGAATATATTTTTACGTAAGTTTTTGTTTTGTTTTTTTAAGTTTTTAACACAAATAAGGACGTGTTGCTGATATATTACGTCAGATGTTGGATGGAAGGCTATTGGTTGTAATATTATTGAGGCTGTCACTTCAAACAGGAACATGCCCACCAAACAATAAGAAGATCTACCCAAAAGAAAAGGACCTTAAGATAGAAAATGAGAGGTTTGTAGGGAATGAAGACCACCACAGTTTATGTAACGAACTATTAGGACCACCAAAGTGACTGTTGATATGGGGAATGAAGACCACCACAGTACATGTTGTAACGGACTATTAAGATCCACCAACGTCACTTTTAGTGTACGGAATGACGACCACCACTATGGCCGATATTGTGTGTGAGCTGTGAGCTCGTATTTTTATAGTGAGATGTTGAGTCATAGAAATAATACCAAGTGCATGAATGAACTACGTTGCCTTACTAGACACAGCTTTCCATATTGAGAATGGTTTAAGAGATTAACGTTACGGTAACTTAAGGATCTCGTGACATGGACCCGGTGGCATGGACCCGGTGACATGGACCCGGTGGCATGGCTTTTTTTAATCGAATGAATTGTTGATCTACAGATTAGCCAAGGAGGGACTCAGAATTGGTTTGAAAATAAATATTCAACATTTTTAAGTCAAACATTTTAAGTGTTTGGTAATCATTCTCCGATTTCCAACACGGAATTTTATGATTACAATTTTTTGTTTACTATTCTGTAAAGTTTGTGTAGTCGGGCGGCCGAAATGATGTAAACATTAGTAGGGGGGTACTTCACGCCTAGGCACGTTTCTTCAATATGAGGGCGTTGTATAGTGGTGAAAAAAATCCTGTTAACTGGTACAGAAATAATTGTAACGATCTCGTGCTAAATTATAAAGCACCCGAATTGAATAAAAACTCCACAAACACACACACACATATATATATATATATATATATATATATATATATATATATATATATATATATGTGTGTGTGTGTGCTCGCGCGTTTGTGTGTGTGTGTTGGTATTGCCGTTATTTAGTTCTTATTAGCCCTGGGCATAGAATTGGGAGAAATATGGGTGCCCAGCTAAAGCTGCCCTACTGCGTGGCTGTGCGACCGTCTATGGGGCGCCGAACAAGGTAGGGTCGCCGAATGAGAGCTGTAAAATGTCTTTTGCATTTTTCATATAGGGAAGAGGGGGGGGGCAAAAATATTACTCGCACAGGGCGCCGCTATAGCTAGCTACGGCCCTGCCGGCGAGGTCCTATAAATACCACATTAAACAGACAATATTTTTTTCAAAAAGTGGGCCCTTTTGGCAGAGGGTACCCTAAGCGTTTGACCTAGTTCGCCTATCTATGAGACCGGCTCTTTTTAGACCAATCAGGTTTCTTGAACAGACAAGCTGGCAACAATACTATTTCTTATTTCCGGTTTGAATGTTTTAAAGACGTTGTGTACATCAACAGTGTTCAAGACTTTGCGTACAGCAGCAGTGTTCAAGACTTTT
>JAGDYQ010000017.1:166216-185479 GCA_021962125.1 Bulinus truncatus | reverse complement strand
TGGTCTTCAGGATTTTCTTTAACAAAATCATTCTGCCCTACTTACAGGACATTTTAAGAATCCTATCGATGTCGCCTGAAGAAATGTCAAAAAAGAAATAAGAGACGAAAAAAAAAAATTGAACAGACAATTAAAGTCAGGAGCTAGATGTATTGAGAATCGCAGACCGGTTCCATTGCTCTAGTGTTAGACACACACAGACACACTTGGACACGCAGACACATGTAGACTGATACACAAAGCGACGCACAGACTGACACACACACACACACAGATCCGGACACACAGAGCCGGACACACAGAGCCGGACACACAGAGCCGGACACACAAGCTACGAGAACAGAAGTAATAGACTGTTTAGGTGGCTCTTCGGTTGTGAGCCTACCTTCTGTGGGCCCCGGCGTGTACAAGTCGCCGCCCTAAGTCTCCCGTGGTACCTCCGTGATCATAGATTGCACTGTCGTTGGGATGACAGAAGTGCGATGCCGAAAAACCGTCCAATTTGTGGTTTAAAGCAGTGGTTCCCCAACCTTATTTTGTCTCGCCGAGTACCGGTCAACGGTTGATAATTTTACCGCGGCCCGCTGTGGCGGGGGATCAGGGGGGAGAGGGGTGATTAAAAGAAAATAAGTTAATGTTTCTTGAGCATCCCAGTCTCATTTGATTCACGGACCGGTATAAAAAGGACATGTTAATCAAATAAAAATTTATGCAAAAACGACTTTTAAAAAAAAAAAATTATAAACAGCAAGCAGATTCTTGAAATAAGACACATCTAGAGATAAGATAGCGAAGAGAGGGAAGTGTCGGGGGTGGGGGTGGGGGGGGGGGGGTGAAGGGATGGTGGTAGGCAGGGTCCAATATCAGTCGTTAAACGAGTAAGGCACACGACACATCGATTGAGGTAACAAATAATTCATCATACGATCCTCTCTCACCTCGCAGAGCGCTCTGGACAATTAATGTTAATGTCGTCTGCTAGTCTCTCCTCGGGTTACTAACGGAATGTCCTTTAATTCTTCCTTTTCGTTCCTGTTTTTATTTTCTTTCTTTCTTCCAATTTCTTTTTTTTTTTTTAAATCAAAGTGAATGCAGTAGTTGTTAATCTGACTTTTGGTTTTTATATTTCAAAACTCAGTGGTTACTCACTATTGGTCGTTCGTTCCATTGGTCGTACATTGGTCGTACAGCTAACGAAGGTCTTGGAAAGGTAGCCACCATAGTAGCGGCCATCCCATGCCCCCACCCCCTCCCTGCGCTTGATGGGAAAACCCTTGCGATAGGTGTCACTGGTATAATATCCTAAACCAGGGGTCGGCAACCTGCGGCTCGCGAACCGCATGCGACTCTTTCGATGTCAAATTGCGGCCTTCCAGTTCAATGCGTAAATAATTATAACGATATTATTTTATATACCTATTCCTAATCAAATACCATAATAATGAAAGAACAATTAGAGTGGCTCTTTGAAAACTGAGAAAATTGTAAAAAATTATAACTTTTGGCTCTTCCATCTCAAAAGGTTGCCGACCCCTGTCCTAAACTAAAAATTTTTCGGTCCACTCATTTTATACATGCCAAAGCCACGCCCACCGACAGGCTCATACTGCAAAGTTATGCACTGAGTTCGTTTAGCTGTCGTTAATATGTTATACTAGCTGTACCCTGCAAAACCTTTGCATAGAGTTATATCCCTCTTAGGCTTGATCGGTGGGCTAGGTTATTTTTGGTTTCGGGCAGATCCGATTTTTTTTCATGATTGTATTTTAAACTGGAATACTGTTGTATTAATTATTTACTTTCGATTTAACGCAGAACCCACACCGCTATTATTTATATAGGAGTGCTTGTCAATATGCAGACTAAGTCCCTCTGCAGCCCCTCCCCCACCCCCGGGGCCAACCACTTTGCAAAAAAGACCCCTTCTAGTTTAATTTACTATGAAATCTGAAGTAATAGAGCCCTTGAAAAATACTTTTCTCTATGGAATTCAAAAATATCTCCAAGTCTCTGTCTAGACCCACCCCCTTCCCCTCCCCCCCCCTCCACAACCAGACATAACACAATAATAGCTCGCTCGCGCGCGCGTGTGTGTGTGTGTGTGTGCTTCTATGCGCAGTGGATGCGTGGAGAGATCCACACCATGTCCCCCCCCCTGTCATAATTTATGACTAATTTGATTTACCCTCCAACAAACGTCACATTATCCAGTAATTTCAGTGTGGCCTGCATACATCAATCTACGTTTGATTTAATTTTTGGTTTTTTTCTCTGGTGTCTGTCATTGCCAGGTTTCCCCAAGCTTCTCTATCGTTTATTTTTTGAAAGTCTCCCAGACTATTTAGTATGTCATGTGATATATATATATATATATATATATATATATATATATATATATATATATATATATATATATATAAAGTGTTCTATATGTAATTTTTGTATGGAGCAAGCAACCTAGGGGTGTAGGCAAGAGGGGTGAGGGCATCTTGACGTCACTGGCCCACGGGAGCCCCAACTCGAAGGCCCCCCCCATGAGTAAAAAAAAATAGATCTCCCACGTAAGTTGAATATTATCATTACAATATGTTAAATCTTTATCGTATGTGTCCAACTTATGTGGGGGGGAGGGGCGAAGCTGTGTCCAAATAGTGTGACGTTGTAAATAAGGGGTAGATAACCGTTGCTGTATTTAAAGAAAGTGGAACTTAAATGTCCTGAAACGAATCCGAACAATGGTCAAGCATTGTAGAGTGCACGACTCTTGACCTGAAAGTGTCGGGTTCGAACGTCGATGAGGGCCTCGGGATTTTAACGAGATTTTGGGGGGAAGTTTCAGAGTTCATTATATACCTTGACACATGTTGATGAAGTAAAGGCGGCTGGGTCTTGTGGTAATCACACAATCCCTCAATATCCCGTGGCTACAGAAACAGAAGAAATCCAAAACTTCCTCTGCCCCCGATGGCCCGTGCCCGTTAGGATTACTGGAGCTTTACCTTTTACTTACCAATTATTAAAAAAATCTGGCAATGCATGATACCTGGCCAACAGTCGCAGTTAAAAGAATGAATGAGACTATGAAATAGATTTACCTTCAAATAGTAGGTTATATGCCCCCCCCCCCCAAATACATTACTGTGATACGCCTGCCAAATGTTGAAATTTTTTTGCATTATCTGTGGAACATTGTGTAACTTTCTTTAGAGTACAGCTGGGGTGGGCAAACCTATTTGCCTTGTCAACAACTGCTAAGTTCAAGTTAACTTTGAATTTTTTTATAAGTATTCTGAATTTGGTACGTCGTCATCTCCTTCGCTCGCTAATGTTCTCTTTCTTCTGATACGGGTCAGTTAAATTTAAAATTAAAAAGGCTGATACCTTTAAAAGTAAAGTTCGCTTAGCTCCACAATGGTCATCGGAGCAGATGAAGTGTAGATTTCAACTGTTGCTGTAAACTCGGCATATGAAGTGTAGAATTCATCTGTTGCTGTAAACTCGGCATATGAAGTGTAGAATTCATCTGTTGCTGTAAACTCGGCACATGAAGTGTAGAATTCAACTGTTGCTGTAAACTCGGCACATGAAGTGTAGAATTCAACTGTTGCTGTAAACTCGGCACATGAAGTGTAGAATTCAACTGTTGCTGTAAACTCGGCACATGAAGTGTAGAATTCAACTGTTGCTGTAAACTCGGCACATGAAGTGTAGAATTCAACTGTTGCTGTAAACTCGGCACATGAAGTGTAGAATTCAACTGTTGCTGTAAACTCGGCATATGAAGGGATTGTGTGGTTAGCACAACGTCAATCTGCATTCACTTCCCCAACTTAGGTAAAATATCCATTCAACCAACTTTTACCGCGACCTGAACAAATTTAATTCTTCTCACGCAGGATCGAACCCAGAACTCTCACGTCGACTATCAATCATCTACACCACCATTTACATTATTTTCAGTTGCATCGACCATGTGTTTTCCCCAAAACCCCGCGTGATTTCCGTTCTTCACGAGAAAATTTTCAGCTTCATTCAGACGACTGATGACGCTATGTATATATATATAATTATTTGGCCTGAAGCTGTTAACCAGTCAAGTTGGTCTCAACGCGTCAAACCACACAATCAGAAATAAAAAAAACACACACACACACACACAGGCGTAATTAAGCGTGGGAAGATTCCCCGCACCCCGTAAAGTGGAGCGTACTTTGACACAGGCCAAGGGCGGCATTTTCACAACTTATATACTTTGGTAAATTGGAAGGTGTGGTGGGGAGGGGGCATTTTCGAAGTCCACGCCCCCTAACACCTTTAATCCCAGCAACGTATCTACAACAATTTTCAAACTAGAAATGTTGTTGTTGTCTTGTTCGCAATAATCCGTGCACGTGTAAAAATGTTTTTTTTTTAATAAACTAGCAAATATTAATGTCGAAAAATAATTTCATCAAAATGTACAGGTAGATGTTACTCAACTAGAAAAAAATATTTCTTTACGCATCACTTTAAGGGCGGCGAATTTTATACGTGTACTTTTAACTATCTTTTAGTGCAACCCCTCCTCCCCCTTCTCCACCCCCACCCCCCTAAATGCACCGCTGCATTTACTTTCCAGATTAATACCAAGTACGCACCATTTAAAATCTGGGTCAAGTTGAGGACTTTGTCATGACCTGATATCAATCCCGGGTCTTTCTCATCGTTGAACGAACCCGCGATCTTCAGGTCGACAGTTGAGCGCTCTACACGTCACCACCACCACCACCATTTCCCCTAAACGACATTTTTTTTGGATCAATTTTCGCGCGACACTTCATCAGAAGTAAATAATGCGCCTTTTGCGAATGTTGAAGGTTTTTGTCACTACGCTTTAGTCTTACGCCAGATGTTCATAAGTTCGCTCTGTGTTTCCTCCTTTCCCCCCTGTAACTTTGTCGAGAGTACTTATGTAATAATGACGCTATGAAAAAAAAAAGCAACAACACACATCCGTGATCGCGTAACCTGTTATAACGTCAACTGTTACACCTCATCTCTTTTAATGGACATCATTGGGAACAAATAGACGGAATAAAAAAAACAAAGGAAAATGTGTGGTGGCCATATTATTGTCGTGTCTGAACCACGGATCAAGTAGTTTTACGAGGCGATGATATTTGACTAACACAATTTAGGTGGTAAATCCCTTTTGTGTCGGCGCTCATACCCATATAATGTCATTCGGTGTCAATTATGCGCCAAGTCAGGAGTAAAAAAAGGCTTGTCCTACGGGGGGTGGTTCACCAGAGGGCCAAACTATAAACAAAACAAAAAAAAAAAAAACAATTGTTGGGAAGGGGAGCGCTGGAAGGACTTTGTATTGAGTGGGTGGGGGAGGGGTTGGGTGGGGGAGGGGTGGTTTTTTATATCTCCCTTTGTCCGCCCACTCCTCACCCCCACCCCCAACCCAATGAGGACAGTGTTCGCCCAGTCAGGTAGAAGCGAGTGACATTGGGTGGCCTTTAATGAACAAGTGGACATTCGCCACCGTACCTCGGCCTCATGGGGGATGTCCATCTCAGCGTCCGTTCTATCGGTCACGTGTCCAGCACCCCCTAGAGCAGCTGACCGAGTTAATGACAGTTTATTGTCTCCACTGATTGAGTCGACCTACATTTCGTTTTCTTCTTTCTCTCCCTCTCTCTCTCTCTCTCTCTCTCTCTCTCTCTCTCACTCTCTCTCTCTCACACTCTCTCTCTCTCTCTCTCTCTCTCTCTCTCTCTCTAATACTATTTTGATCGAGCAATAGAGAATGATTTTCCGAGGTGTTCTTTTATATTGTTATGAAGGTCAGTTAAGCGGCCGCTGCCTAGTTTGTTTCAATACATATTTTTAAGCTTAATGTATTCAATATTTGAGCTCAGTGTGAATTATTTTGTGGCTTTGCCACTCATTTTTTTGTTGTTGTTACTGTTAGTTATGACATGACAAAACCACTGTCGTAGTTTGATTTGAGAAGTCACCAAGTACATGTCATGTCTTTTTGTAAACGGTTTTGGACCCAGCGATGGATTCTTGGAAAGTGTTGATAATTTCATGGAAAGTGTTCTTTTTTCATGGAAACTGTTGAACATTTCATGGAAACTGTTGATTATTTCATGGAAAGTGATTATTTCATGGAAACTTGATTATTTCATGGAAAGTGATTATTTCATGGAAAGTGATTATTTCATGGAAAAGGATTATTTCATGGAAAGTGATTATTTCATGGAAAGTGATTATTACAGAAGACTTGACATGGTGACTGTGGTCAGACGCCTTCACTTCCCTATCTTTATTCGGGCATCCATTTTAAATCTGTATGGAGAAAAATATAAATTTCCATCGTTGTAAACGATAAGACTTTTGCTTCCTCGTAGATCCCCTCTTTGACTATATTCTTCACTGCTATGACCATTGAAGCAACACAGTCTATACTGCAATGACCGATGAAGCACCACAGACTATACTGTAATGACCGTTGAACCACCACAGTCTATACTGCAATGACCGATGAAGCACCACAGTCTATACTGCAATGACCGATGAAGCACCACAGTCTATACTGCAATGACCGATGAAGCACCACAGACTATACTGTAATGACCGTTGAACCACCACAGTCTATACTGCAATGACCGATGAAGCACCACAGTCTATACTGCAATGACCGATGAAGCACCACAGACTATACTGTAATGACCGTTGAACCACCACAGTCTATACTGCAATGACCGATGAAGCACCACCGTCTATACTGTAATGACCGATGAAGCACCACAGTCTATACTGTAATGACCGTTGAAGCACCACAGTCTATACTGTAATGACCATTGAAGCACCACAGTCTATACTGCAATGACCGTTGAAGCACCACAGACTATACTGCAATGACAATTGAAGCACCACAGACTATACTGCAATGACCGTTGAAGCACCACAGACTATACTGCAATGACTATTGAAGCACCACAGTCTATACTGTAATGACCGTTGAAGCACCACAGTCTATACTGTAATGACCGTTGAAGCACCACAGACTATACTGTAATGAACATTGAAGCACCACAGTCTATAATGTAATGACCATTGAAGCACCACAGTCTATACTGCAATGACCGTTGAAGCACCACAGTCTATACTGTAATGACCATTGAAGCACCACAGACTGTACTGTAATGACCGTTGAAGCACCACAGTCTATACTGCAATGACCATTGAAGCACCACAGTCTATTCTGTAATGACCATGGAAGCACCACAGTCTATACTGTAATGACCATTGAAGCAACACAGTCTATAATGTAATGACCATTGAAGCACCACAGTCTAAACTGCAATGACCGATGAAGCACCACAGTCTATACTGTAATGACCGTTGAAGCACCACAGTCTATACTGTAATGACCGTTGAAGCACCACAGTCTATACTGTAATGACCATTGAAGCACCACAGGCTATACTGTAATGACCGTTGAAGCACCACAGTCTATACTGCAATGACCATTGAAGCACCACAGTCTATTCTGTAATGACCATTGAAGCACCACAGTCTATACTGTAATGACCATTGAAGCACCACAGTCTATACTGCAATGACCATTGATGCACCACAGTCTATACTGCAATGACCGTTGAAGCACCACAGTCTATACTGCAATGACCGTTGTAGCACCACAGTCTATACTACAATGACCATTGAAGCACCACAGTCTATACTGTAATGACCATTGAAGCACCACAGTCTATATTTCAATGACCGTTGAAGCACCACATTCTATACTGGAATGACCGTTGAAGCACCACAGTCTATACTGCAATGACCGTTGAAGCACCACAGACTATACTGCAATGACCATTGAAGCACCACAGACTATACTGCAATGACCGTTGAAGCACAACAGTCTATACTGTAATGACCTGAGAATCTATAGAGCTGATGGGTAACATGGGTCTCGGGGCGTGTATTAAAAACCGAGCGAGAGTCAAAGAGAGAGAGATAGAGAGAGAGAGAGAGAGAGAGAGAGAAAGAGAGAGAGAGAGAGAGAGAGAAAATGAGAGAGAGATACAGAGAGACGGAGAGAAAGACAAAGAGAGAGAGAGTGAGAGAGAGAGAAAATGAGAGAGAAACAGAGAGAGAAGTGAGAGAGAGAGAAAATGAGAGAGACAGAGAGAGAAAATGAGAGAGATAGAGAGAGAGTGAGAGAGACAGAGAGACGGAGAGAGAGAGAGAGACAGAGAGACGGAGAGAGAGAGAGAGAGAAAGAGAGACGGAGAGATAAAATGAGAGGAATATCAACAGAAATAAGTCTGGCTGTATCAACAAACAACCATGTTATATTCCCATCTGTTAAAATTGTAAAATCAACTCTGTCTACACACAAAAAAAGAAAGTAATAACAAACAACAACATAATTTCGCTGGGTGTGATAATTTCCCCAAAGCACTGGTAATATAAAACATGTTATCAGAGGCTAGGGTGAAACCCCTAAATTTTAGAATCGATTTTTCTTTTTCCTTTAATTCCTTTTGCTGTGGAAATTTCAATCTAATAAATGAAAAAAATTAACTTGCCCTATTCTCTTGTGCGTTCCTGCCATTCAACTAACTAGGAGAAATAAGTACACAGAAATAAATACTTGTTTATAGCAGCACTGGTTTTAAGCTTTGTTAACATTAACACACTTATATATATATATATATATATATATATATATATATATATATATATGTCAGTGACGTCATCTCCTTCTGTTGTAGTGCTAAGTTCCGATCTACTTTAGAAGCTTTTCGGCCCCTAAGCAAGGGCGGATTATCCGACGGGCTAATTAGAACTACGTGAACATTACACGTTTTACATTGCCATAAATTACGCTTCATAGAAAACCCTCTGCAACATGTCTATGAACCATTGTCCATGCCATGTTTATTGTGGGCTGTTTGGATTATTTTGAAAAGTGTCATTAGGGACAATTAGGAACAATGGATACAATTTAATTTCGTTTTGTCAGGTTGCAATACGACCCACTGTGTGATTATACCAATTGTACCAATGTGACAACTGTACTAATCAGCGAACTTCCCACTCCTCCTGCCCCGCCCCCTTCCCCCCCCCCCCCCGCTATCCACATTCGTTCTAAATTTGAAACGCGTTAGTAACGAAATAATACAGTTAACCGTCTACAAAACGAGGTGAGGTGAGATGTGTGTGTGTGTGTGTGTGTGTGTGTGTGGGTGGGGGGTCTGGGTGGGTGGCGGCACCTTCGTTTCGGCCAGCAGTTTCCAGTAACGAGCTCGGCATCACACCTCCCCCCCCCCTTCCCAACTCTCTCTCCCGCCCCCCTCCCCCCCACGTCACGTCCCTTTTTTTTTTGCGGCGTCTTCATTAAATCGCATTGTCGCCTCGCCTAGCAAGAGACCCCCCCCACCCCTATCCCCCCCCCCATCCATCACACCGTGTGTGTGTGTGTGTATGTATGTGCGTGCGTGTGTATGTGTATGTTTGTGATGTGCCTGCTATTGTTGTTGCTAGTTTTGTTTTTTTTGGTGCGCTGTTGGTACTAGTTGGCAGACTTATTCTTCTTCTTCTATTCGTTCCATCTTCTTTTTTTCTGGGAAGGGTGGTGGTGGTGGGGTGGGGTGGAGGAAAGGAAAAGGGTTCTGGAATTTACGGCTGTTTCCCCCCATCCCCCATCTTCACCCCCCCCCAACCTCAACTCGGATGAACACAGTATCCACTCACACCTTCCGTTTCCCCATCCATTGTAACAGTTAGAACACAAGATAGCACCGTCCAGGAGATTGTGTTTAACAATAACATCATCCAACAACAACAACAACAACAACAAAAGACACATCCTGTTGTAATTCTGTTTCTGGTCATTTCCTGTTACAGTTTTTTTTTTAAAGGCAATTTTTTTTTACGCCTAGCCCAGGTCCGCGATGCAGAGATGTGGCGCTGACCTTGAAAGACGCGGAAAGGTCAATGAAATTGTTTAAAAGCGTAAATGAAAAACAAAACAAAAAAAAATTGCTTAGAGAAAAGATTTCATCTGCATTGGCATCTTTCTCAAACAAAGGACACAATGAAACAATTAATGTTTGCACACAGCTGTTACAAAATATACAAGGGGGCTTTTCACAGTTGGAAATACAGTTTCTCTGGTAGTATTTGGAATAATTTGTTTTGGAATGTTTTGAGTTTTCATGTTTGAACGTGACATCGCCGAAGTTCATTAAATTTGTTCATGTTTTGAGCATGACGTCCTTTTGTGTGGGCATGTTCATTCTGCGTATTTTGTAAATGACGCCACGATAGGCGCGCTCAGAAATCCCGTTTTCAGTATGACGTAGCTTACACTTGTGGCGGATCTCATCGTGCGTTCACGTTTGATGAGCAGGACGCGGCGGGGAGCCAGTTATTCAGCCCGTCAATATTTATTTTTATCTACGACGCCTCCGACCAAAAAAAAAACCAAAAAAAAAACAACAAAAAACCAAAAAAAAAACCCAAAAAAAAACCGAAAAAAAACAAAAAACCGAAAAAAAAACAAAAACAAACAAACAAAAAAACCCAACAAAAAACTCTTGGCTTTTTGTTTTTTATTATATTTACTCGTAACCCTCGAGTGTAGCCTGATAATGGGGGTACACGAAGAAACCGTGCGCGGTTGTGTGTGTGTGGGTGGTAGGGGAGATGAAGGAGACATTGTGGGAGGGGACGGAGGTGGGGAGGGGGCGGAGAAACTGAGTCCAGGGGTAGTAGCGATAATCGATCTCTCCATTGTATCCGTCAAATCAATTCCCAGCACTGCAGCCTTGACATGACGCAAGACGTCTGAGAAAAAAAAAAATTTGGGCGGGAAATAAAAAAAAAAAAATATATATATATTTAAAAAAAAAACAAAAAAAAAAAACGGGAGTGATATTTTTTTTTCCTCAGTCCAGTGTGGCACCTCTTTCATGATTGTCCGAGTGACGTTTGTTGATCTCAAGATTTTTTTTTTATATTATTATTTTTTTTTAAGAGTATGGAAATTATTGATATCAGGGTCAGATTGATAGTTGACGTTTCAGATGGGGCGACGAGGTAGCGATGAATCAAAGTTTTTGGTTATTACTGTGGCTGTTTGCAGACGATTGGTTCTTACTGTGGCTGTTTGCAGACGATTGGTTCTTACTGTGGCTGTTTGCAGACGATTGGTTATTACTGTGGCTGTTTGCAGACGATCGGTTATTACTGTGGCTGTTTGCAGACGATTGGTTATTACTGTGGCTGTTTGCAGACGATTGGTTATTACTGTGGCTGTTTACAGACGATTGGTTATTACTGTGGCTGTTTACAGACGATCGGTTATTACTGTGGCTGTTTACAGACGATTGGTTATTACTGTGGCTGTTTGCAGACGATTGGTTATTACTGTGGCTGTTTGCAGACGATTGGTTATTACTGTGGCTGTTTGCAGACGATTGGTTATTACTGTGGCTGTTTGCAGACGATATTTTGGGAATACCGTTGACGTTAAGACACTTACATGCAAAACAAAATTTTGCGTATTTTAGCTATGTCGATTGTTGTCTGATACATTAGTACTTGTTTCAGAATGGGGCCTCCAACGACACCGTCTGTTTCTGTAACCACGGACTACAATCGGATTGTCTGGCCAGCAGCCTTAACTGCCGCAGCTAAAGTTTGTTGCTCGCGTGTGGCCCCTAACTGCGAAAGAGCCCCTTAATGCAAAAAAAGAACTTCATAACCTTTTCGATGTCTCCACCCGCTCTCCTTTATTTTATCACCGCCATATTTTACCCCTCCCCCACCCCCCCCTCCCCGGCCTAAACTGACCTCTGGATTGAGACATTGCTATGTGTGACTCTAAGGTCTCGATGCTCATTTTGTCCAGTTCTTTTTAGATTTTAAATAGTTACATTTTTTAATGTGAAGATATAAAAAACAAACAATAATGTTTGAATGTCTGGACGGGACCCTGACCATCTGTGAAAATGATGAGCTCCCCGCCCCTGCCGTTAGGGATGATATGATACTCGTACGTTATATTGACGTCACTATTACACACAAAAGGTCAAATTAAAAAGAAATATTTCGTAGCTATTAGTAAGGTAAATTGTTCATTGGATTGTTACGACACAATGCACATGGTTTATTATGGTGTCATGTTCGTTATAGTAATACTTTATGGGGGAGGGGGTGGGTGGGAGGGATGAGGGTGGAAGATTCAAACTATGGTGCTACTTAAAACTCAAGGTCTCTGACAAGTGTTCATATCAACCAACCCCACCCAACCACCTCCTTTCCCGTTTCTGCCTTCATGTATGTATCAGCATTGCACGCGAAGTTTTTTTTTTGTTTTTTTTAAAATGGTGAGTGTCTTCAACGGAACTGGCAGATGCTTGAAATCAATGGAGACAGGAAGTGAGCACGACCTATCGTCTGCGAGTGAGAATGAGGTGCCTCGCTTCAGAGCACCTTAATTCCTGGAATTAATCTCCATTAGCCTTTACTTAATCCTAATCTTCTCTCGCCTCTCCCACTTTTTTTTTTTTAATTTTACGTCTTCCTTCCTCACTGTCGCTTGCGACTAACTATCAGATGTCCACATAAAGAATGCTGTATACATTTTAGTAGCCTTAGTACTGACCACGTAGTGCTCTGTGTATCAAGGGACGTTCATATGGTAAACAAGGTAACCGCCTTGTGTTTCCACTGACTAAAAGACCCTCCTTTTAGTGTACATTTCTATGGTGCTTTGAGGTTCTGACAGAAACTTTTGCTTAGGGCCCAACTTATCTGAAAGTCTCTGCCTTAGATCCCCAATTGCCTACGAATGGCTCATCAATTCCAAGCAGACCACTAAATGCGTACATCAATTCCAAGCGGACCACTAAATGCGTACATCAATTCCGAGCGGACCACTAAATGCGTACATCAATTCCGAGCGGACCACTACATGCGTACATCGATTCCGAGCGGACCACTAAATGCGTACATCGATTCCAAGCGGACCACTAAATGCGTACATCAATTCCGAGCGGACCACTACATGCGTACATCGATTCCGAGCGGACCACTAAATGCGTACATCGATTCCAAGCGGACCACTAAATGCGTACATCAATTCTAAGCGGACCACTAAATGCGTACATTAATTCCAAGCGGACCACTAAATGCGTACAACAATTCCAGCGGACCATTAAATGCGTACAACAATTCCAGCGGACCACTAAATGCGTACAACAATTCCAGCGGACCACAGTCTCTCAATTTAGCTTTTAAACGGTCAATATATAAATTTAGGTAAAAATAATTCTCAGCTGATATAAACGTAAATAATGGTTTATTACACTGTCAACACCAGAGGCGTAGGAAGGGTACTGTGGGTTGTGCAGCCACACAGGGCGCCGAAATAGGAAGGGGCGCAGATAGAGCGCAGCTAGATATTGTTTTTTTTTTGTTGCTTTTTTTAGATTCTCAGGAGGGCGCCAAAAAAATTTAATGTAACTCGCTCAAGACGCCACAATGGATAGCTGCGGTTAAGGTCATGACGCAATGTAAATAGTCTATTTTAGTTTCAAGTTAATGATGGATGTGAGTTTCTGGAAGAACGTTTGTTTTTTAAAATACTAATTTCTGAAATGAACAGCAGACGACATCAATTGGAGCCGGAAATCAGACGATGGGGACTTAATGGGAAAAAAATTGTTATAAGTGTCTGAGTAAAAAAATAATGTAATCTGTCGTCTGCCGACAATTGGATGTGACCTGATTGGTGGATCGGTTTCTGGAAGTGGGTTGTTGTTTTTGTTTTGATTTTTATCTTTTATTTTGAAGTTGTTGCCCCTTCTTAAGTGACAACGTTTGATAGAAAGGTTGTGGGAGAGATGGGGGGGGGGGGAAACAGAGTTTTTGTAGGATATGCTGCCCACCAATGTTCACCTGCTTAGGATGGTTGGTCCACAAATAGTCTTAGTAGGATAAGTTAAGTGCTAAGTGGTCCAAATTATGTTTGAAAAGGATGGGTGGTCCACATATAGTCTTAGTAGGATAAGTTAAGTGCTAAGTGGTCCAAATTATGTTTGTAAAGGATGGGTGGTCCACATATAGTCTTAGTAGGATAGGTTAAGTATTAAGTGGTCCAAATTATGTTTGTAAAGGATGGGTGGTCCACATATAGTCTTAGTAGGATAGGTTAAGTGTTAAGTGGTCCAAATTATGTTTGTAAAGGATGGGTGGTCCACATATAGTCTTAGTAGGATAAGTTAAGTGCTAAGTGGTCCAAATTATGTTTGTAAAGGATGGGTGGTCCACATATAGTCTAAGTAGGATAAGTTAAGTGCTAAGTGGTCCGAATTATGTTTGTAAAGGATGGGTGGTCCACATATAGTCTTAGTAGGATAGGTTAAGTGCTAAGTGGTCCAAATTATGTTTGTAAAGGATGGGTGGTCCACATATAGTCTTAGTAGGATAATTTAAGTGTTAAGTGGTCCAAATTATGTTTGTAAAGAATGAGAGTTATGTATAGACAGTAGACACTATAGAGAAATTTATCTTAACATGCTATGTAGCCAATGTCGCAATGTGACCAAAGTGGCCAATGTGGCAATGTGGCCAATGTCGCAATGTGGCCAGTGTCGCAATGTGGCCTATGTGATCAATGTGGCCATGTTTCATCAGACTGGCTAGGTCCCGAGTAATAACATCCATATTTGATACATCTCTTGACGGCGATAATGAAAGGTATCGATACTAGTAGTAACCAATGCAAGTCGAAGGCTTAAAAAAAAGGAAGGGGAGAGGATGAAGGTCTGTGTGTTCAGGGGGGATATGAACTCTTTAATTGCAAACAGAATATTTCAGCATCGATACTGAATTATTTTTACCTCCGCATGTGGAAGTCAATGTTTGCACTGTCAATAATATTTCAATTTATAACACAAAAAAAAACAACATTTTTTTGTTTCGTTATTTTCTTTTTCATTTTTTTTCATTATTTTTTTTTTTAAAAAGGGGGAGGGAAGTTCTCTCCCCTTTATCTTTTAAGTAGTTTACGTGATACTGGGAGAGCTGAATGCATTTTTATCAACCTGCTTGTTTCAAACAGTGGGTGGGGCGGAGGAGGAGGAAGGGGGTGGAGACCGTGTGGCGTAAGGTGATAAGGATTGATTTAATACGACAGTTACTAAAGACTGAACTAAGGGGGAAAAAAAACAACACAAAACTAAAGTTTAAAAAAAAACCCAGCCACCCCGTGTTCTCATTTTTCTTCAGCCTGTCAGAGTTCGTTAAATAAGACAGTTTGACTATTGACCCCCAAAGTCGCTTCAAAGGTGTTAAAGGGGTAGGGGGGGAAGGTAGGGGGTGGGCCATTAAGTAACAGGGGGGTAGGGGGTGGGTAGGGAGGGAAATTCAAATGCAGTGATGTCAGAGAAGAAATAAAGTAAAAGTTAAGTCAAGTATGACGGTATAAAAAGGGAGGTAATCATTTCAAATTTAAGTCTCCAATTCCCCCCCCCGGGCCACCCCCCCTCCACCCCCCGCCCCCTCTATATGTCCATTCTGATATATTTCCAAGTTACTGCAGACTCATGGTTGACTAACTGCTGTACATGGACGGAAAGAATGAAGCAGTTTATAGAAATGTCAATGTGTGAGTCGGTACATTCAGCGACCCATGCGTGCGACGGTTAGAGTTCCAGGCAAGTTTTAACAAAATGTCACTCCAGATGTCAATGTAATGTACATCATCTGTTAAAGTGATGATATGCTAAGTGGGTAACTTAGCGTCCATATAATTATAACGTGAAATCAGAATGTGAATATAACATTACAGGTGGATGTGTGTATAAATGTCACAACGATTGAATGTAGATATAACAAGCCAGGTCTGTATATATATATGTCACAATGGTTGAATGTAGATATAACAAGCCAGGTCTGTATATATGTCACAATGATTGAATGTAGATATAACAAGCCAGGTCTGTATATATGTCACATTGATTGAATATAGATATAACAAGCCAGGTCTGTATATATATGTCACAATGATTGAATGTAGACATAACAAGCCAGGTCTGTATATATGTCACAATGATTGAATGTAAATATAACAAGCCAGGTCTGTATATATGTCATAATGATTGAATGTAGATATAACAAGCCAGGTCTGTATATATATGTCACAATGATTGAATGTAGACATAACAAGCCAGGTCTGTATATATATATATATGTCACAATGATTGAATGTAGATATAACAAGCCAGGTCTGTATATATGTCATAATGATTGAATGTAGATATAACAAGCCAGGTCTGTATATATATATATATCACAATGATTGAATGTAGATATAACAAGCCAGGTCTGTATATATGTCACAATGATTGAATGTAGATATAACAAGCCAGGTGGATGTCTGTAAATATCACACATCGACTGAATGTAAATTTGTTATTCTGCAGGTAAATGTCAGTTTAATACGGGTGGCAATTTGTTTGCGAATTCGACCTGCACGCTGTAGGTCTAGGGTTCCAGTCCCATCGTATCCAGTAACCTTCCTAGGTCTACCTAGATGCCCACATACCAATGTGGAAATCGGTTGTGGTAGGGATGAGATGAAAAAAAAAACAACAAATAGCACTGCCATGACTCTCCTGTTGTGTTTTAAGGTATCGAATCTAGAGATATAGCCTTCATTGCATTCACACATGTAATTCAATTCATAATGCTTGATTGCCAACACAGCTTCCACGAAACTGAATCAAACATTTCAATCATACACAGTTGTGGTATTATTCATACACTCCTTAGCCCTGTTTTTTTTTTCAATAATACGACGCATGCGTAAGGGTTCACAAGGTTCAAGCAAGTTACTCTTACAGAAGAGTCTTATTAATTTCATAAACACCATGTACAAACTTTTTATTTCGCAAAATTTTCTTTTTTTTATCCAGGCTATGGGTTAAGTCATTGTTTATAACTTCGCTAGAATGAAGTTGATGTTTTCGCCCACCTCGTAGAAACATGGAATATGAAATGATCCGTGCTAGGAAACAGCAATACAGTATTAGCGTCTCTAGCCTGTTCATTTCTTAAATAGAATTGAACCAGTGACTCTCAAATGTGCAATAAAGTGTCATCAGCGTGCAGGCACTAGGGGAAGACGGCTACTGAGCCATTTGAGAAAAATAAATAAATAGATAATGGAATCAAGAGTATAACTAATCGAGAACCTGTGCGAATGAAACATATTAAATTTTATAAAGGGGCGAATGAGTTTAAAGGTTATAGAACCGCGGAACCAAAAAGTACGAAATCTTTCAAAACACATTCCCTATAAGAGGAAATTACTTTTTAAAAAGAATAAAAAAAACTCTTAAGCACATTTTGTAAACTCTATACACAATCCCCGGGGGGGGGGGGGGGAGGGGGGAGGGGCTAATGTTGAGTCCAAGCCTAGGGGGCTTTAAATTGATGAGGAAACAAAACAGAGAATATAAAAATAGGACCCACTCGTCTTTGACATTTTCACATGCTCGCCACAACGACGGGATTTAAAGATATCAAAACATCTGTTCGAAAAAAAAAGCGAAATTATGGGATGTTTGATTAAGTCTCCTCAGTCTGACTACCGGCGCCTGCACACACAACGCGCAACCACATGTTCCACAGTATTCATTCACTCTTCTATATTTGAAAAAAAAAAAGGAAACAGTAAACGGGCATGCATACTCAAGTACACCGACCATAACAGGGATAAGAATGGAATGAGTGAGGTAATACTGGGTCAATGCACATGTTTGTTTACATTTGGTCTTATTAATAGCCAGTAAAGATGGGGAAAAGTTGAAACATTCTTTTGGGGGGCCCTGGGGCATATACTTCGGAGAGATGTTGGGGAGGCCTGAATCAGAGACTTCCAGAGAAGTTTGGGGGGTCCTCAGGCTAGTAGCGTGCTGGGGGGGCATGGGGCCGGGCCCCAATGTGTTTTGTCTGGCCCCCTCTGCTTGTTTGCTCTACTTAGTAATTTTTTTCCTGCCCCCCCTGCTATTGCTTTGCCCTGGCCCCTGCTGTAGAATGCCTGGCCCCCTGCTGTAGAATTTTCACGCTACGGGGCTGGGGGGGGGTCTTTAAGCAAAGACTTCCAGAGACGTTGGGGGGGGGGTCTCTAGCAGAAACTTACATAGTTGGTTTGGGGCCCTGAAGCGATCCTTTCAGAGATGTTGGGGGGGGGGGCCTTGAAGCAGAGAAGTTGGGGGCTGGATCAGAGACTTACAGAGTATTTTAGGCCTTGTAGCAGAAAAACTACAGAGTATTTTCAGGATTCTGAGCAGAGAATTTCAGAGACGTTTTGGGGCCCTGGGGCAGGTACTTCCAGAAATGTTTGGGAGCCCTAGAGCAAAGCCCTTCAAAGATTATGGGGTCCTGGAGAAGAAAATTCCAGATATTTGGGAGGCTTTAGGCTAAATTCGTAAAGGTGTCCTCTTAGCATCCGAGTAACAGCAATACACAATTTAAGTGGGCCTCTATTTTTGAATGAGTGCCCCTAGCTGTGGTCAAGTTTGACTATCCGCAAGAATAGCTCTGGTTACATTAGTTATGTTTGCTGTAATGTTTTGTTTAAAAAAAAAAATCAAACAGGATTCTAGCAGAGTGTTTATTGGTTCGAGAGTATTGTCAGAGCTCGGCCGTGATTTAAAACATCGGATGACGTCATTCACTAATGTGTTAGCAGTCAACACCCGCTTTGACTACTTCTAATAGGAGAAATGGAGGATGGATTTTTTTTTTACTTCTTCTTTGCTTTGTTTTATGAATTTTGCTTTTATTATTGAAGCCATACAGCTATCACTTGACTATATACTACAATCGGTAAAGCCACTACTGAGACAGATTGTTAAATGAGTCTGTTACGTCGGCAGATAGTCCTAACGCTAATCCTGGCCACGTACAGATCGTTGTCTAGAAGTATGAGAGAGTAGATGTTGAAGGTCTGGTGACAATATTTCTATTTTCACAGCTCACTTTCAGTCTCCGCTAATAAGTCAACAAATACCGGTTTCTTTGCTGATAAAACAAGTTTATTATGTAGCTATGTTGCCACCAGTTCTCACATACAGTACTTCAACTTAGTCCTACTCTTCCGCTTCTGCTCTCTAGTTAGTCTCGCTTCTCTCTCTCCTCCTCTCTAACTTACACACAAAAACGTCCTGCTTATACACA
>JAGDYQ010000017.1:47500-165716 GCA_021962125.1 Bulinus truncatus | reverse complement strand
ATTATTGTGATCGTTAGTTTGCGCCAGCTATTGAACGAAAATAAAAATAAAAATCGTGTTTTTAGATTTTTAAAACATTGTGAATAATTTGTGATCTTTTAAATTTTTTCAATAATTTTTACAAAATTGGCGGCCCCTTTACATTTGGCGGCCCTGGGCAAATGCCCAGTATGCCTAGTGCTAAAGCCGGCCCTGTGTTTCCTTTTTTATATATACATCGCTCACGACAGTCAACGTGACCCAACTATCCCACACTTCAGCTCATCACACGCGTTCACCTTTATCTGGGGACACCCCGACCTAGAATTACGTAACTACTCTCTTAGAACACCTATGTACTTTTTTTTCCACTTGCAACCTCTTTTTTGGGGCGAAAGGTACATTACTCTTCAAAAGAAAACGATAATAATTATTTCCTTTGATTTGCTCCTACAAGAAAAAAAAAATCTTAAAAAAATATAGACTGGAATGGAATAGGTCGAGCTAAGAGGAGAGAACTTGACTCGTTATTTACTTGCCTAGAATCATTTGTCTCCCTTGAAATTCTTTTCCGTTTTTTTTTTTTCATTTTCTATTTCTTGAAGTTGCGGTTTTTTAAAAAAAATACTCTCAAACACTTTGTCTCATTTTGTTTTTTGGGTTCAGCGCCATTATTTAATGTCTCACAGTCACGTAGTTTTGTCCATTTGTATAGTGGGAGGGGGAGGACTGGAATAACAACTTGTCGCTTCCCCCCCCCCCACCCCTACCAAACACACACCCACTGCCATCCGCAACACACACGAGTCGACGACCCGTCCAAATTTGATAGTAAAATTTTTCTGATGTTATTAATATATATTTATCATTAAATATTCCACCACCCCCACACACACACGCACACACATAGGAATTAAAACAAGATAAAAAAAAAAGTTCATATTTTGGCGGATTAATACATCAGTGACTCCATTTTTAATGGTGTTGACGGACCAGGACTTGTCCAGTCTGCGACCCGAAAGTACTGAATTAATTTGCAAACGTAATTTTAAAAAAAAAATATATATTTAACTAAATTCCATCAGAGATTCCAGACATCATGACGCGTGCAATAAGCATCCTCTGTTTTTCATAATATGTTATTAATGACATTTCAAAGCCGCAGACCGGGGATAAAGGGGAAGGGGCCCTAGACAACCTGTGACAACGGGGGCCACCGTGCCCCCATCCCCCCTACTCCCTCTTTATTTCCCTTTCTAACTAATTTTGAAGAAATTTAAAAAGAGTAAAATTAAATTCCGAAAGCTATCTTCAACCTCCCTCTACATAGGTTTAGAACCCCTGACAAGTGTTCCGGCAGATCCAACCCTACCCCCTTCCCCCCCCCCCACCCGCGGCGGTCGTGAAACACGAAATGTAAATACAATATTTAACCTAAGAATGAGTACTTTACCTAATGACCCTTGATAATAAAATAGAAAGTAGATGTTAAATGACACTTTTTATATAATCTCAACGTAATGGTAGCCACCTTGACTTGAGTCTTTTGATTCCATTTGTTCAGATGACTCCAATGGGATGTTCTCAGTTTACTCAAGATTTTAAGAATCATTTCATATACCAATCTTGTTTTGTTTTGTTTTTTAATTGGTTTTCAAGAAAAAAAATAATTACTTCATTGAATGTCTCGTATGCCTGACATTCTAAATGCCGCCATCGCATTATGTGACGATCTCACGACCTTTGTTTTTGTTTTTATTTAAATTACCTGTGTCATGGTTCACGCCAATCAAACACGCCCTTAGAGATAATGTTTACAATCTTTAAAAAAAAAACCACGAATGACAGACAGCCTCAACTATGGTTTGCCTTGAGGGGGGCGGTATACTGAAACGGTCTGTGGGTGTTTGGGTGGGGGCGTATATTAAGCCTGGCTTTATAGAGGGGGCGTCTAATAGAGTGTGCATTACTATATAGTGCGTGTGTGTAGAGGGGGGGTGTGGCTAATATAAGTTGGACTAGTTACACGGTGAGTAGGTGTAGAGGTGAGCGTCTAATGCTAGAGGAGGCCTAGCTGTATAGTATGTGGCTGTAGTGTGAGGCGTCTAATATTAGGGTAGGCCCAGCTTATATAGTTAGTAGGTGTAGAGAGGGGGTCGTCTAATGTTATAGTAGACCTAGCTGTATAGTACGTCAGTAGTGTAGAGGTGCGCACATTATCAGATTTGATTTTACTTGTATTTGAAGTTTATCTCAACTGACCAGATTTGCTGAGTGATACTAGGCTGTCAATTTGTCGCTGTAAGGTGTTCTACGGTGTAGTTGCCAACTTTACGTAACATATACAATTTCTTCTTTCCGTGATTACCTCCTGTGTGCTGCCAGTCGTCAGATTTTTCTTCTATTTCATTAAATATAATCATGTTTTAGTATTTTAGTCATTTAAATAATATACAATAACCTGAAGTTGTTGTTTTTTGTGATAGAAAAATATTTAAAAAAAAAAAAACGGAATTAGTGGGAAAATAACTAAATCGGAACACGAACTGATTCGGAACACAAACTGATTCGGAACACGAACGATTCAAACTTTGACCGTTTTACGAAAATTTATTTAGGAAACGGGGGAGTGTGTCTCTACATTTGTAGGAAATTTGAGTTTATTTCCGTTCTAAAAATAGCCTTATGGTCGACTCTAGAGTAGTCCATAGGTTGGGGTTTTGAGAAAGTCATGTTTACGTCATGTCTTATAGTCATTGAAAAAAAAATATGCTAAGCTTTGGTTTATTGAAACACATCAAAAAATGACATCTATCCATTGCTATCTCCTTGACACAAATGATAAATTGGATTGGAGTGAGTATTTATCTGTCAGAATTTCAACACCTGGGCTGCTCACGTTCAAATGCCATGGGTCACGACAACCTTGCGGTTGATCATTATAGGATAAATGCTGTGGTGGTCTAAATACATCTATGTCGTGGTGACCTTATGCATTACATAATCGCGGTCTGTTCCTGATATTCTAATTCTATATTTACACCGTTGCCATGACAACCATAATTACGTCATAACCCCCACCCATGTCCTAGGTCCAGAGATTCCCGTCATCGAGTGAAATTACGTCATCACGGCCGGTGGTTAGCGAAATCAAGACCAGGTAGCAATTATGGGCGACTTTGCATAAGGTCATCGTGACACTGGTATAAATAAAGAATTCGAAAAATCAGGACCAGTTAGAGATGGTACCGACTATACCTGAGGTCAGCATGACACGGCCGCATGTACATTTGCATGCTGAGAAGAATTGCTGTCTGTACATGCTGTCTGTACGACTGAGTAGCGATTCTATAAATAGATAAGTACAATTGGCTGTCGAGGTGTTGCTACAATTGGCTGATTAAATGTCGTTATGATTTCCGTGTTTTTTTGTTTCGATGTCAGTTTTTAAACTTATCCTATACACATTACACCCATGGAATTAACACAATTAATGTATACGCCGTTTTTAGCATGAAGTTTTCTTTCTCTTTATCTGGCACTAAAATAACTCCAGATGTCATGTCATTTCCAAGATTCATGACATTAAGTGATTTTTTAGGATCAAATTGGTTTTGCTTGACCTCCTTCTCTTGTCACGCTTGGAGTAGAAAAAAAATATCTGGGCCTGTCCTAAACATTGCTTGCGCCTCGATACGCAACTAAGCTTAAACTTAATGGTGTATATTACTAATGTAGGCGTACCGCAATTTGGGTAAGTGGACAATCTATAGCAGAGGTTTTCAACCTGTGGTCCGCGGACCCCCCAGGGGTCCGCGGGGAGCTTCAAAGGGGTCCGTGGGCAAATCAATGAAATTAGGGATTTTCTCGTATAAAATATTTCTTGGTTTGGTTGATAGTTTAGCTTTTAGCTAAACAAAAAAAATACTAGCTATGCCAATGTTTCAGGTACAGACAACAATGTGCAGAAATGAAAACTCCGCTAGTATTTCCTAATGTTACGTCTGAAGTATGAACTAGAGTGCGTACACCACGTACTTGTGTAGTGAGTTTTTGAGTCATGTCATCTTGGCAATATTTCTTACTTGCTGAGCTCCGGCGTCACAGTTAAAACATCCGCCAGTGCGACATCGTGTGTATTATTGATAAATAGGTCTGGTTGATGTTTTTATAGCATACTTTGGAAGGTCGGAAATTCGCCATAGATACTATGAGATTACAATGTCGGTCATGTTTAGAGAGAGTTTGTATTTTTAGGTGACACATACCTGGGAAAAAGATGACCTGGTTAGGCTGGAATTAAAAGCAAGGCATATCGCACTTGTGTTTTCAAGAGATAAATGCTGTGATAAGCTAATTATCTACTGTCTGGTATCGTATGTATGGCGACGAACTTCCGCATGGGCTTGATAAATGTTACAAAGAATCAGTGTCCCAAAGTTTCTAGGTTGATCATTGTATTTTCAAGAATATGGATCATTGGGTCAGGGATGAGAGTTAATTAAATAGTTTGTCACTAAATTACAAAGGTTCAGGGTTACTGCTGTTTTGACTGAAATAACAGAATATCCCTAATGAGTGACGGACCAATCAGAGACAACAACATAATTGAGAAGACACAGTCATTAGGGTCTTATAAAAGAAGTTAGCAGGTCTTTTGATAGGTATAGAGATTGGAAGAGAGAAAGAGAAGGGAGGAGGAGAACAGAGTGGTACAGACATTCAGTTCCACAAAAATAGGCAGCCCACGGGATAGAGTAGTGATGTTTCAGTGAATATGTATCTTGGAGTGTATAGTTTCATGGTACTTATATTTTGAAATAATATTTTGTGTAATCGTCACATAAAGTACATGAATAGGACTTGGCAGTTTAAATCAATCAGTGATGTCCATGAATAGATAAAGTGTCGATCGCTACCAGAGAAGTGAAGACAGACACTTATCATCACAATAACGCACAATGTTTAACTAATAAAACATGTAGTTGTGATACCTAGTAGCAAAGATAAATTTCTGAAGATGAAAACTGACCAGAAACTGGAAGATTCTGATGATCAAGCAGCCGAAAACGAACGAGAAAGAAAACGGCTACAGCAGCTGTCGTATTACTTTCATCAGTATTTTTGGTGACGACGATGTCAGCGCATTTCATTGGATTCGAAATCCCTTTGAATGCGGGCTAAACGATTTAACTAGTCGCGAACAAGAACAATTGGTCGAATCGTCGTCCGACAGGACACTGCGCTTGCAGTTCAGCAGACTGCCACTGTCGTCGCTAGCATGTTTCCAGGAGTACTCGCTGCTGTCTGACAAAGCCACCAATGTCCTGCTACCATTTTCTACGAAGTACTTGTGCGACACTGCATTATCTGCTGTTACTGCGATAAAGACCAAGTACAGGTCCAGACTGAACATTGAACATGAAATGCGCATATATTTATCACACATACCAACCTGTTTGGACGAAACAGGCACAGCCTTACCACTGAACAGAAAATTTTGTAACGGACATACCAGTGGAATAAATATTCGGTTAGTGTTTCATTATTTGGATAGATAGCTATTTTCGTATGTAAAATGACTTTTACATGATGTGCGCGTAACTTAGGCCAGACCTACCGTTTAGCAGAATTTAAGTAGATTCAGGCCCGTAGCGTGCGTCGGGGCCAGGGGGGCCGGCTCCCCTGCTTATTTGTTCTACTTAGTATAAAGTATTATCTGCCCCCCTGCTATTGCCTGGCCCCTGCTGTAGAATGGCTGACCCCTCCTGTATAATTTTCACGCTACGGGGCTGAGTAGATTACATCTGCAAACTTAATAAGACATATTAGGGCCCAACCTGAGGTACGGCAAGTCGAGGCCAGGGTGCCTTAGGCTCTGGGGGTCCGCCACCCGAGCTTGGTATGTCTGTGGGGTCCGCAGGGTAAAAAAGGTTGAAAACCTCTGATCTATAGGACACGGATAGTCTCTACGTACCTAACGATTTAATATTGAATTTTGGAGTTAACAGATAGGATTTTTTTTATTTCAGAATGTTTCAGAATGTTCTTTTACTTATGCATTATTTATATATATATATATATATATATATATATATATATATATATATATATATATATATATATATATATATATTAGTTTAACACTTAACAAACTTTTTATTTCTTCTTGGACTCATAAAGACTTAAAGGAATCCAATTTTTTTTTTCAAATCTCTTTCTTGAGTTAAACCTTTTATAAAAAATGCACAGTGATTCGGGAATGGCTGATGAATCGCTCACCCTGTATAAAGTCGGTGTTTTTTTTTTGGAGTAGGCCGAGAAGCGGAGATTGGGTGACAAATGTGTGTGTGTGTGTGTGTGATGTGTGTGTGTTTGTGTGTGTGCATGAGAGAGCTCATTGTGAAATACTCATGAGCAGTTGAGCGTGAGGGAGGACCATGATGAAGAGAGAGAGAGAGAGAGAGAGAGAGAGAGAGAGAATTAAGGAGCTCCAAAGATTAAAAAAAATAAGCAACTCACTCCTCTGCAGTAACCTCTAAACTCATTCCCCCTCCCCACACCCTTCCTACACCCTCAAGTAATCGTTGAGCGTGTAAAAGGTTAAATAGAATCACGACCTATGACCCCCATTTCTTTCCCCTGTCTACTTCGACGGCCATTGTCTTATTTCCCCTTCAGTACAACAATAAAAACAACTAAATACAAACAAAAAATTCGATACAATGGCTCTTGAAAAGAAAAAAAAACATAAAGTAAAAGGCATACTATACCACTATGAACTTTGACCCACAAAGCCTCCATCAAAATCGCCCTCCCCTCCCCTCCCCCCCCCACCCTCCCCTCAATACCCCTTGAAATGTTTTCATTTTTCTTTTTAAATCTCTGTCAGATGATCCCATCCCCTCCCTCAAAAAAAAACCGTACACGCCCACACCACCCGCTCAAAAACACCCCCCCCCCTCACTCCCTCACCACACATATCCCCCTCCCTTCTCCCACCCCCATCCACCCACACACACTCACATACACTCACCGTCATTGTGTATTCCTCCACACTTATCCTAATCCCATCTTGTCGTCCACTTGTCGTCCACTTCGATCGTCCAGCTTGTGCTGACTGACTACTGTCTTCTTTAACCGCCACCCCCACCACCCCTCCTCTTCTTCTTCTCCCCCATTTTCTGACGCCTATGTCATTTAACTCATTTACTACTACCCAATACTTCTTTAAACCCAATTTAGTGTGTGTGTGTGTGTGTGTGTGTGTGTGTGTGTGCGTGTGCGATTGATTGGATAGTGTGTGTCACGTGTCTAATTATTTAAAAAAAATTCACATCGCTTTATAATTTTTTAATTGATCTTGAATCTAATAGTAAGTAGTAAAGTCTTATGAAATAAAAATTATCCAAACGTACGACGAAACCAGTGTGTGAAGTCCCTGTAAGGATGAGACGAACTCTCTTAGGTCCTATAAAAACCACCAATCGGACTGTTCGTATGGTGCCTTACTCTCATCCCTACCGAAGCCGAGAGCGCGATGGCCATGGAGGCACCACGGGAGATATAGCGGGGGGGGGACTTAAGCCGTAACCTGAGAAATCTCCTTGGTCCTCACCGGATATCGAACCAGGTACCTTCAGGTCGACAGTCGAGCGCTTTACCTCACGACCACCTATAAAAACCAGTAGAGTGACTAGCGTTAGTGTCACCGCGTGGCCCAGTCTCAAAATGCCGCCCTATTTCCTTTGCTGGCCCCTGGGTGGCGGCAAAGTTTGTGGCACCTGGGGCTGAACTCCCTCAACTGATTATGCCACTGGGTGAAACCATTCTTCGACGCCCCATTATTATTGAAACTATTACAACCAATGGGGTTGGTTGGCACTAGTTGGCAGTTTCATCTCTGCATACTAAACATAGCCGCAGCTGGGACATCCATATCCTCTGTTGACATTAGTTGACTGAATTTGCTGGGGATTCGAACACATAACCTTCAAGACGCTAATCTAGCTCACAACCAATGTACCCCCGAGTCATCGAACCCAAGTTATTATACTTACCACGGGATTGGCTTTTGGGTTGCCAAAGGGTTCCAGCTATAAACTATAACACCTATAATATTCAGTCTAGATAAGCATGGCTGCAAGACAAAACGGAATCGCTCAAGTAAATGATTTGAATCGTCACAAGTAATTCATTTACGTCGCTCTTTGAAGGTTTTCTAAAATGGATAATGAGATTTCGCCTCGATAAGTCTTGCAGTCACTTACAGTCACTTACAGTCACTTGACAGTCACTTACAGTGACTTACAGTCACTTGACAATCACTTGACAGTCACTTAACAATCACTTGACAGTCACTTGACAGTCACTTACAGTCACTTGACAGTCACTTGACAGTCACTTACAGTCACTTACAGTCACTTGACAGTCACTTACAGTCACTTGACAGTCACTTACAGTCACTTACAGTCACTTACAGTCACTTGACAGTCACTTAACAGTCACTTGACAGTCACTTGACAGTCACTTACAGTCACTTGACAGTCACTTACAGTCACTTACAGTCACTTGACAGTCACTTGACAGTCACTTACAGTCACTTACAGTCACTTGACAGTCACTTACAGTCACTTGACAGTCACTTACAGTCACTTAAGTCACTTGACAGTCACTTACAGTCACTTAACAGTCACTTACAGTCACTTACAGTCACTTAACAGTCACTTACAGTCACTTGACAGTCACTTGACAGTCACTTGACAGTCACTTACAGTCACTTGACAGTCACTTACAGTCACTTGACAGTCACTTGACAGTCACTTACAGTCACTTGACAGTCACTTGACAGTCACTTACAGTCACTTGAAATTCATTTACAGTCACTAGACAGTCACTTACAATCACTTGACAGTCATTTACAGTCACTTACAGTCACTTGACAGTCACTTGACAGTCATTTACAGTCACTTGACAGTCACTTACAGTCACTTACCGTCACTTGACAGTCACTTACAGTCACTTGGCAGTCACTTACAGTCACTTACAGTCACTTACAGTCACTTACAGTCATTTGACAGTCACTTGACAGTCACTTGACAGTCACTTGACAGTCACTTACAGTCACTTACAGTCACTAACAGTCACTTGACAGTCACTTACAGTCACTTGACAGTCTCTTGAAAGTCACTTGACAGTCACTTGACAGTCACTTGACAGTCACTTACAGTCATTTGACAGTCACTTACAGTCACTTGACAGTCACTTACAGTCACTTACAGTCACATGACAGTCACTTACAGTCACTTGACAGTCACTTACAGTCACTTGGCAGTCACTTACAGTCACTTACAGTCACTTAAATTCACTTGACAGTCACTTGACAGTCACTTGACAGTCACTTGACAGTCACTTACAGTCACTTACAGTCACTTGACAATCACTTACAGTCACTTACAGTCACTTACAGTCACTTAACAGTCACTTGACAGTCACTTGACAGTCACTTACAGTCACTTACAGTCACTTACAGTCACTTGACAGTCACTTGACAGTCACTTACAGTCAGTTACAGTCACTTGACAGTCACTTGACAGTCACTTACAGTCACTTGACAGTCACTTGACAGTCACTTGACAGTCACTTACAGTCACTTGACAGTCACTTACAGTCACTTGACAGTCACTTGACAGTCACTTACAGTCACTTGACAGTCACTTGACAGTCACTTACAGTCACTTGAAATTCATTTACAGTCACTAGACAGTCACTTACAATCACTTGACAGTCATTTACAGTCACTTACAGTCACTTGACAGTCACTTGACAGTCATTTACAGTCACTTGACAGTCACTTACAGTCACTTACAGTCACTTGACAGTCACTTACAGTCACTTGGCAGTCACTTACAGTCACTTACAGTCACTTACAGTCACTTACAGTCATTTGACAGTCACTTGACAGTCACTTGACAGTCACTTGACAGTCACTTACAGTCACTTACAGTCACTTACAGTCACTTAACAGTCACTTACAGTCACTTGACAGTCACTTGACAGTCACTTGACAGTCACTTTGATACTTGACAGTCACTTGACAGTCACTTGACAGTCACTTTTACAGTCACTTGACAGTCACTTGACAAAGTCACTTCACAGTCACTTGAAATTCATTTACAGTCACTAGACAGTCACTTGTAATCACTTGACAGTCATTTACAGTCACTTACAGTCACTTGACAGTCACTTGACAGTCATTGACAGTCACTTACAGTCACTTACAGTCACTTGACAGTCACTTACAGTCACTTGGCAGTCACTTACAGTCACTTACAGTCACTTACAGTCACTTACAGTCATTTGACAGTCACTTGACAGTCACTTGACAGTCACTTGACAGTCACTTACAGTCACTTACAGTCACTTACAGTCACTTGACAGTCACTTACAGTCACTTGACAGTCTCTTGAAAGTCACTTGACAGTCACTTGACAGTCACTTGACAGTCACTTACAGTCATTTGACAGTCACTTACAGTCACTTGACAGTCACTTACAGTCACTTACAGTCACATGACAGTCACTTACAGTCACTTGACAGTCACTTACAGTCACTTGGCAGTCACTTACAGTCACTTACAGTCACTTACAGTCACTTAAATTCACTTGACAGTCACTTGACAGTCACTTGACAGTCACTTGACAGTCACTTACAGTCACTTACAGTCACTTGACAATCACTTACAGTCACTTACAGTCACTTACAGTCACTTAACAGTCACTTGACAGTCACTTGACAGTCACTTACAGTCACTTACAGTCACTTACAGTCACTTGACAGTCACTTGACAGTCACTTACAGTCAGTTACAGTCACTTGACAGTCACTTACAGTCACTTAAGTCACTTGACAGTCACTTACAGTCACTTGACAGTCACTTGACAGTCACTTACAGTAACTTGACAATCACTTGACAGTCACTTAACAGTCACTTGACAGTCACTTGACAGTCACTTGACAGTCACTTACAGTCACTTACAGTCACTTACAGTCACTTACAGTCACTTGACAGTCACTTACAGTCACTTGACAGTCACTTACAGTCACTTACAGTCACTTGACAGTCACTTACAGTCACTTGACAGTCACTTACAGTCACTTAAGTCACTTGACAGTCACTTACATTCACTTAACAGTCACTTATAGTCACTTGACAGTCACTTACAGTCACTTGACAGTCACTTACAGTCACTTGACAGTCACTTACAGTCACTTGACAGTCACTTACAGTCACTTGACAGTCACTTGACAGTCACTTACAGTCACTTGACAGTCACTTGACAGTCACTTACAGTCACTTGAAATTCACTTACAGTCACTAGACAGTCACTTACAGTCACTTACAGTCTCTTGACAGTCATTTACAGTCACTTACAGTCACTTGACAGTCACTTGACAGTCATCTACAGTCACTTGACAGTCACTTGACAGTCACTTACAGTCACTTACAGTCACTTGACAGTCACTTACAGTCACTTGGCAGTCACTTACAGTCACTTACAGTCACTTGACAGTCACTTACAGTCATTTGACAGTCACTTGACAGTCACTTACAGTCACTTACAGTCACTTGACAGTCACTTACAGTCACTTGACAGTCACTTACAGTCACTTACAGTCACTTGGCAGTCACTTACAGTCACTTACAGTCACTTAAGGTCACTTAAATTCACTTGGCAGTCACTTACAGTCACTTAACAGTCACTTGACAGTCACTTACATTCGCTGACAGTCACTTACAGTCACTTGACAGTCACTTGACAGTCACTTACAGTCACTTGAAATTCACTTACAGTCACTAGACAGTCACTTACAGTCACTTGACAGTCATTTACAGTCACTTACAGTCACTTACAGTCACTTGACAGTCACTTGACAGTCATTTACAGTCACTTGACAATCACTTGACAGTCACTTACAGTCACTTACAGTCACTTGGCAGTCACTTACAGTCACTTGGCAGTCGCTTACAGTCACTTACAGTCACTTGACAGTCACTTACAGTCACTTGACAGTCACTTGGCAGTCACTTACAGTCACTTGACAGTCACTTGACAGTCACTTGCTGCCTTAGCCATAACGAGTCTGGCAATGGTAAGCTCAAATCAATACTGATTATAATTAACCTCCGTAGTGACGATACAGAAATCAGCAAGTATGACTGAATTTGATTAGGATGATCAATACACGTATCACCGGACGTAGATTTTTAACTCATGTTATAGCTAATGTTAATATCAAATTTTATATCCAATGTCATATCAAATTGTATATAGAATGTTAATATCAAATGTTATATCAAATGTTATATCAAATTGTATATAAAATGTTTATATCAAATGCTATATCAAATGTTATATCAAATGTCATATCCAACGTTATATTCAATGTCATATCAAATGTTTATTTTTCCTTGCTATACATATTACGATTGTCAGGGTATTAAGTGGTACCATTGTTCTCTGCCATCATTGTCTGGGTATTACTCTCTCAATATTATTGATGAGGCATTGCAGAGTTTAAATTTTATTGTTATTATCTTGGAGGCGTGTTTGTGGTAGCTGTGGCTCTTCTTTCATTCCACCACTCAATACTAAATAATGTGCGAAGACAGTGTTCTTTGCTGATTGAAGTTTATTACGATACAATAATATAGAAAATACGATAAAATAAGTTCACTGTACACATTGTAAAAATAATCTGTTGGATCACCACATTTCTAGTAAGAACTCCATTATGTTCTAATGATACATCTGTATTATATCCAAGTACAAATACACAAAAACTTATCTAGAAAATATATCTCCATCATGGAGGTCAACTGTTACTCTCATGATCACTCACAATAATAATTACAATATCCTAACAAGGAAAAAAACATCGACACGTCTGTCGTGTACGAGAGTGATCCTTCAACTGACAAAAACTCTTCCGGAAATATAAAAACCCGGATCTAGTTAAATAAAAAGTGATCCTAATGTTTACGAAACAATTATACCTTTACACGATACAGTACTTAAAAGTACGCATTGGTCATATAAGATTTTAAAGTTCAAAGGTTCAAAGGTCTTAAAAAAAAAGGTTGATTTCCCTGGTTCATTCTATGATAATGATTATTTGAATTGTTACCCGTACGCAAATAATCCAGGGCATCCCAGTTCTGCATCTTCAAATTTTCGATCCAGTTCTATATTTAGAGCCAGGTCCTGCCGATCAGCCCATAGAAATGGGGACAACGTTCTGAAGTGTGCCAATAATCTTCTGGCCTTTGTCTTTGGAAATGTTCTATCGACTTTTGTGGGTCATTTACTTCACGATGTGTGTTAGTGTCTGCTGCCAACTTTACGTTTATCTCAATGATATAATAATCAAAGGATTCTTCAGATTATAAAAGTATTATGAATGTGGAACTCTTCAACATACATGTTTCATAATTTTAAAAGATTTTTTTTTTCGACACATAGGATTTAAGATAAATTATAACTAAAAAAATAAATTATTAATTTTTAATTTGTCAAGGAACAGTCTGCTTTGTGAGGAACAATGTTTTGAGGAGTAATGTTTTGAGGAACAATGTTTTGAGGAACAATGTTTTGAGGAACAATGTTTTGAGGAACAATGTTTTGAGGAACAATGATGTTTTGAGGAACAATGATGTTTTGAGGAACGATGTTTTGAAGAGCAATGTTTTGAGGAACAATGCTTTAAGGAACAATGTTTTGAGGAACAATGGTGTTTTAAGGAACAATGTTTTGAGGAACAATGATGTTTTGAGGAACAATGTTTTGAGGAGTAATGTTTTGACGAACAATTTTTTGAGGAACAATGTTTTGAGGAGTAATGTTTTGAGGAACAATGTTTTGAGGAACAATGATGTTTGAGGAACAATGATGTTTTGAGGAACAATGATGTTTTGAGGAACAATGTTTTGAAGAGCAATGTTTTGAGGAAAATGCTTTAAGGAACAATGTTTGAGGAACCATGTTTTTAGGAACAATGATGTTTTAAGGAACAATGTTTTGAGGAACAATATTTTGAGGAACAATATTTTGAGGAACAATATTTTGAGGAACAATGATGTTTTGAGGAACAATGATGTTTTGAGGAACAATATTTTGAGGAACAATGTTTATGGGGAAAAAGTTTTAGTATTTAGGACGTTGGTACAAATCTTGGTTACAAGGGTTTGTATGCAAATTAAATTGAACTGATGGCGATATAGGTAAATCAGTATTTTACCGATTAATCAATATAATGAAATTAAAGCCAATGTTGAATTTTAAGCAGAACACACGAGTGAAAAATTTTAGTCAAGGGTAACAAAAAAAAAAACTTGACACAATTAATTATTTTGTATACAACTGTGGTGAGTAGAATGAGTCCAACTTAGTTTAAACGACAATAATGTCGGTGTATAGATTGAATGATAGATAGATAGATAGATAGATAGATAGATATGTAGTTTGAGAAATAGATAGATAGATAGATAGATAGATAGATAGATAGATAGATAGATAGATAGATAGATAGATAGATAGATAGATAGATAGATAGATAGATATGTAGTTTAATAAATAGATAGATAGATAGATAGATGGATAGATAGATAGATAGATAGATAGATAGATAGATAGATAGATAGATAGATAGATAGATAGATAGATAGATAGATAGATAGATAGATAGATAGATAGATAGATAGATAGATAGATAGATAGATAGATAGATAGATAGATAGATAGATAGATAGATAGATAGATAGATAGATAGATAGATAGATACAAAATACATACATACGTACATACATACATACAGACAGAAAAGCCATTAGAAATCCAGATGATTGATACAAGACAAAGCAGACAGACAATCAGACAATAGTCAGACAATAGTCAGACTGGCTGAATGATGTTGTTGGTCTCAATGGAACTTTAGAATGCACACACAAATAACGCTTTTCGGCTGTGCAGCTGATTGCAGGCGACCACTGTGAATGACCCTTGGCTCGGTTCTAACGATCGGTTTTATGGCGGCCACCTGAGGCCCAGCTGCAATCTCGGCCATCAGAATATGTGGCCATGTTCATTAGCCACGAGCGAGGGTATTAAAGGACACATTCCTTCATCCACACACCCACAGACGCACCAACACATCCCCCCTCCACCTTTTCCCCATTTTCATATACACACACACGTTGTACACAAACACGTACAAAACAGACACTTACTTGCCGTTCTTTCAGAGACACTGTTGGGAAATAAATTGTGAGGTGTGTGTGTGGGGGGGGGGGGGGTGAACAATAAAAACAAAATGAAGTATATCTGTTTTTTAAATCGCAGACATAATTTTTGTTTTTTTTTTTTCATTTTTTTGTTTGTTTGTTACCAGCGTGAAACCAAGAAATCAGTTTAATAACAAGTTTTTCATTTCAAGTCTTATTTGAAAAGTTTTCTATGGGATGTGATACAAAAATAAATATGGCAGGGACAACCTGAGTGTTAGCCCAGGGGACACAAGCCATGGAATATGGGTGTGTGGGGGGGGGGCGGGCTCGCTTTATATATTGTTTTTTTTTAAAGCTTATTGATTTTGCTGCAAAACTGGTGTGGGGTTTGGGGGTCCATAGATGGCTGGCTCCGGCCCTGGGGAAATAAAACTATCTTATCTTTTATTTCTTTGTTTGCCTTGTGTACTAAATAATATAACTATTGGTGACGTACAATAACAAAACGTCACCAATTGAAATGAATACTTTGAGGTGGGTTGGGCACAGGGGCGAGGCGTGAGTGTTGCCGGTCAGAGTGATATTTATAGAAAATGCTGTATAATGGTACTGTGTGTGTATATATATGTATATATATATATCAGTTTTTGTAAAAATATAAGACCTTTGAAAAGCCTTTAGAATCTATCGCTTTTTTTTTTCAATAATGTATTGGTCAGACCTTCTTCTGGATAAGTATTCATATTTTGAAATAAGCTAAACTCCTTTTGAAACACCCAATTTGTATTCCACTGTCACTTAGGAAGGAGCCATTTGATTATAATTGAGTTCAGACACTGTCACCATACCAGGAGAAATGTGGATTGGGGGGAAGGGGGGCTAATCTTGAATTCACTCTCAAATGTCGAACATACTGGACAGTGACCAGTCAATTCTCTGAAGTCGTTCATTCTTTCAATCAGGTCAAGAGAAAATGTGAAATATTTAGGTGTTATACATTTTTACCGAATTTAATAGAACCTCTAGGTTTTAAAAAAATAATAGCAAGTTTTTGATGTATTAGATTTTATCGTAGTAAAGTAGCGTTGCATATTTCACTACATGCTTAATGCAACAGAAACCAGGAACTATAAATATAATTATTTTCTAAAACATGTATACTTTCACAAAGACTTCTTCCTTTTTAAAGACAAGACACTACGATTTTAATAGAAAATTATTGTTTTTTTTTAAATGAGACCGGATATTTGCGAGTCGTGGCGATGGGTCAAGCGTACATTGACTATTTAAGAACTTTAACTTGACCTACTTTGCAGTCAGATCTGTTTTACAGATATGAAAGATTGGCGGAAAACTGATGCCACTGCCAAAGGCCAAGCAGGCTTATATCAAAATCTGTTACTTTAAGGGCCCCGAAGATAATTTGCCTACCTCTTCAATAAGATGCATGAGCTCACCTTTCTTTTCCGATCAACATAAGAGAAGTGCCGTACGCAACCAATATATCTAAATCTACAGATTGTTAAAGGGAGAGCTGGCGTTATGTTTGCTCTAAGACCATACCCGTTCTTCGCGCCGGTTTGACCCCCGGGGTAAAGGGGGAGAAGGGATAGTCAACCTTATCTTAAATACTTCCTTTTACTATGTGGTACACTGAACGATTCTGTCGTTGCTACTTCAACTCCCGGCATATCCAGTAACCTGTCTATATTTCCCCCGTTGTGCCTTAATGTCGATTGAACGATTGGCTATGATGGGGATGAGAAAAAGGCACCACAAAACCGTCCCCCCCCCCCATTACTGGTTTACATGACCTAAGATATGAACATATCTTAACTTATCAATCGAACACTGACTGACCGCCGAGATAAGAAAAAGTCACGTTAAACTAAGTTGTTAAAAGCTTGTAACGAACGATACAGCCACTTTAATACAACAAAACAACCTATTAGCAAGATACGTGTGCAAGCCCTTCAAGATCTCCTCACATGTTGATATGGAGCCTCGATTTGAGTGTTGTCTTTGTTGACAGACATCATGCACTCTCCATTAAGGGAGACCGGAAAGTCTTTAAAAATAAATTTAAAAAAACCGGTCAGAAATTGTTTTCTTGGTTGTTGTTTTAAAAAAAAAAACTAAATACAGGTTAAACAGGATTTGAAATGGGGGGGGGGGGGCGAGGGGGGAGAGAAATACGGTACAGGTTTTCAAAAGATGCTATTAAATTTTCATTTTGAAGATCCATTTGCTGACATGCGCGTGGGGCATTACCGGTTGTTGTGTGCTAAGTCTTAATGATGACCTCCAACAACATTTGATCAATTAAGCTTTCAACTTTTTTTAAATATGGGCTGCAGCGTACATAAGGGAGGTGATGGTTTATACGACATTTATTTAAGAGAAGGGGGCGTTAGCATTACGGTTACAAGTTCAAGGCCTAGTTTGAGTGTCAAACCTGGGGGTAGGGGGAGGGAGGGGGGGGTTTATGCCGTTAGTGTTAGCAAAACAATGTTCCAAATCGCGTGCCTTGCGGTTCTGTCGCCACTGGTCGCTGTCAACTCTCTTCCTCCTCCTTACATATAATACAATGAAATGTGTGATCTTCATGATCTATAATACAAATTTTACATCATATGTTCCGGTTTCCGTCTGTCATCGCGACTTCCGTCTGTCATCCAACATGGCGGCATAAACAATTCAAAGATGGCAGAAACATTTACTGTTTTCTTCTTAACATGCATGATCCGGCTACCAACTGGCCAGCCGAGTAAGAATTGTCTCAACATGGCTGCCAGAAATGACATTGGACCGGCCATATGTTTAGTGCCTAGGTGACACAACACCGCACACTATCATACGGCTGGTAAGATCGTGAATGCCTAATGGCAACCACAATGTAATACTGTTTACGACCGCCTCAATCTTTATCAAGATCAATATAGCGATCTTAGGAGAGGTGCCTCACGCATATCATGCAAAAATATTCTGTAATTCTGTAACAAACCTTAACAAAAACAGTTGTTCCATAGGTCTATGTATATCTCGCAGTATCGTAATAAATTTATGGTGTTCAATTTGTTATTAAATGAGAGGCTATCATAAAAGAAATATTTACAGAAATCGTTCAATTAATATTCTGTGTTTTGTTTCACAATCTAAATTTTAAACCATAATTATGGATACCTCAATATAATGTAATATTTATATTGTTTAAATTGTTTTTATTTCTAAAATATGTCTATTTCTAATGTACAATTATTTCCCTTTATTACTAACCACTTTTTTTTTCATTTTTTGACTATTACGTCACATGAATGAATTGAATAAGGGTTGAAATTGAGTAGCGCCGTACACAACGTTTACAATGCAAACTAACCCATTTATGATGGGGGCTTCACACAGAGGGTGTATGGAGGGGGCCCAGTTTGAGGAGGGACCCCAAAATATTTTTTAAACTAAATATTAAGTACATTATCTCATGTCAAAATGTAGCGGCTTCCGAAGATGCCTAAAATCCCTTGGTTCGGCATTGGCTTCACAGAACTATAATGTTGAAAGCTTTGGTATGTCTTTCTTTTTTAAGAGGCCTAATGTTTTCTGCGTCTGCGGCCTCAACTGCATTGATGGAATACTATGTTTTTAATTGAAGGTCAGCTAAAAGCTACACAACGATTCTTTCTTCTCGGGACCAAGCTTGAGAAGCGTCAAAAAATTATCCCATGTCAAAATTCAGGGGCAGCCCCCAAAGAGGCCAAGCCACCGGGCCCCTAACTCCCTAGGTTCTGCACTGCCGGGTCGGCAATTTTTCTTAGTTAATTGTACTATGCTACGATGTGTATAACAGTAAATAAACCACCTCTTAAACATGTAGCGTTTTGCTTAACACAAGCACTCACTCACGTCTCTCTTTTTTTTTAAATACGCCATGTTGAACTCATAAAACATTAAATGAATAACTGTTTGGAAAGGAGTCTATTAAAATATTATGAAGGAATATGATTTTAAGAGTTGTTGTTTATGTTTACCCATAGTGAGGATTATTTTCTTTGGGAGGAACTATTTAACATATGAACTTTATTTGATGTATTATTAGGTGTCCCTATTCTCAAATGTATTTTGGCTACAATAATCTGTTCATGTCCTGGGGCCACTGCAATTATATAGACTGATTGTTAACGCGCTGAAATATATATCACCATTTTCAACTCCAACTGTGTGCCTACTCGCCGGTCCGGGTACCGGGCCTTTAAAAACTAGTTTTCTTTTAAAAATCATTCTGCCCTACTTACAGGACATTTTAAGAATCCTATCGATGTCGCCTGAAGAAATGTCAAAAAAGAAATAAGAGACGAAAAAAAAATTGAACAGAATTTAAAGTCAGGAGCTAGAAGTATTGAGAATCGCAGACCGGTTCCATTGCTCTAGTGTTAGACACACACAGACACACTAATTAGACACATACAGACACACTTGG
This sequence comes from Bulinus truncatus, assembly GCA_021962125.1. NCBI lineage: Eukaryota > Metazoa > Mollusca > Gastropoda > Planorbidae > Bulinus > Bulinus truncatus. The sequence continues at coordinate 145,981 of JAGDYQ010000017.1, read as the reverse complement.
ACACGCAGACACAAGTTGGCTGACATACAAAACGACGCACAGACTCACACACACACAGACATACAGCCGGACACACAAGCTACGAGAACAGAAGTAAAATAGACAGTTTAGGTGGCTCTTCGGTTGTGAGCCGACCTTCTGTGGGCCCCGGCGTGTACAAGTCGCCGCCCTAAGTCTCCCGTGGTACCTCCGTGATCATTGATCGCACTGTCGTTGGGATGACAGAAGGGCGATGCCGAAAACCGTCCAATTTGTGGTTTAAAAGCAGTGGTTCCCCAACCTTTTTTTTTTCTCGCCGAGTACCGGTCAACGTTTGATAATTTTACCGCGGCCCGCTGTGGCGAGGGATGGGGGGGAGGGAGGGGTGATTAAAAGTAAATAAGTTAATGTTTCTTGAGCAGCCCAGTCTCATTTGATTCACGGACGGGTATAAAAAAAGGACATGTTAATTAGTGTTAGCAAAACAATGTTCCAAAAATTTATGCAAAAACAAAACGCAAAAAAAAAAAATAAAAAATATGTGACTTTTAAAAAAAACAAACTTATAAACAGCAAGCAGATTCTTGAAATAAGACACATCTAGTGATAAGATAGAGAAGAGAGGGAAGTGTCGGAGGTGGGGGTGGGGGTGGTGAAGGGATGGTGGTAGGCAGGGTCCAATATCAGTCGTTAAACGAGTAAGGCACACGACACATTGATTGAGGTAACAAATAATTCATCATACGATCCTCTCACACCGCGGAGAGAGCTCTGGACAATTAATGTTAATGTCGTCTGCTAGTCTCTCCTCGGGTTACTAACGAAATGTCCTTTATCTCTTCCTTTTCGTTCCTGTTTTTCTTTCTTTCTTCCAATTATTCTTCCAATTTCTTTTTTTTTTATCAAAGTGAATGCAGTAGTTGTTAATCTGACTTTTGGTTTTTATATTTCAAAACTCATTGGTTGCTCACTATTGGTCGTTCGTTCCATTGGTCGTACATTGGTCGTACAGCTAACGAAGGTCTTGAAAAGGTCTTGAAAAGGTAGCCACTATAGTAGCGGCCATCCCATGCCCCTACCCCCCTCCCCGCGCTTGATGGGAAAACCCTTGCGATAGGTTTCACAGGTATAATATCCTCCAACCTGTGGCTCGCGAACCGCATGCGGCTCTTTCGATGTCATGCTGCGACTCTTTCGATGTCAAATTGCGGCCTTCCAGTTCAATGCGTAAATAATTATAACGATATTATTTACTTTCGATTTAACGCAGAGCCTAAAATCGCTATTATTTATATTATACCTATTCCTAATCAAATATCATAATAATGAAAGAACAATTAGAGTGGCTCTTTGAAAACTGAGAAATTTGTAAAAAATATAACTTTTGGCTCTTCCGTCTCAAAAGGTTGCCGACCCCCTGTCCTAAAATAAAGATTTTTTTTTTGGTTCACTCATTTTATACATGCCAAAGCCCCGCCCACCTACAGGCTCATACTGCAAAGTTATGCACTGACTTCGTTTAGCTGACGTCAATATGTTATACTAACTGTACCCTGCAAAACCTTTGCATAGAGTTATATCCCCTTAGGCTTGATCGGTAGGCTAGGTTATTTATTGGTTTCGGGCAGATCCGATTTTTTCATGATTGCATTTTGAACTGGAATACAGCTGTATTAATTCTTTACTTTCGATTTAACGCAGAACTCACACCGCTATTATTATACTTATATAGATGCTAAAGGAGTGCTTGTCGATATGAAGACTAAGTCCCTCTGCACCCCCTCCCCCACCCCCGGGGCCCAACACTTTAAAAAAAAAGACCACTTCTAGTTTAATTTACTATGAAATCTGAAGTAATAGAGCCCTTTAAAAATAATTTTCTCTTAGGGAATTCAAAATAACTCCAAGTCTCTGTCTAGACCCACCCCCTTCCCCCTCCCCCCCTCAACATCCAGACATAACGCAATAATAGCTCGCGCGTGTGTGTGTGTATTTGTGTGTGTGTGTTTCAATGCGCAGTGAATGCGTGGAGAGATCCACACCATGTCTCCCCCCCCCCGTCATAATTTATGACTAATTTGATTTACCCTCCAACAAACGTCACATTATCCAGTAATTTCAGTGTGGCCTGCATCCATCAATCTACATTTGATTTGATTTTTGATTTTTTGTTGTTTTTTTTTTTTATGGTGTCTGCCATTGCCAGGTTCCTCTAGATTCTCTATCGTTTTTTTTTAGTCTGTCAGACTATTTAGTATGTCATGTGATATATATATATATATATATATATATATATATATATATATATATTAGTGTTCTATATGTAATTTTTGTATGGAGCAAGCAACCTAGGGGTGTAGGCAAGAGGGGTGAGGGCGTCTTGACGTCACTGGCCCACGGGAGCCCCAACTCGAAGCCCCCTCCCCATGAGTCAAAAAAATAAGATCTCCAACGTTAGTTGAATAATATCATTACAATATGTTTAATCTTTATCGCATGTGTCCAACTTATGTCCCCCCCCCCCCGCGGGAAGTGGGGGGAGGGAACAAGCTGTGTCCAAATAGTGTGACGTTGTAAATAAGGGGTAGATAACCGTTGCTGTATTTAAATAAAGTGGCACTTAAATATCCTGAAACGAATCCGAACAATGGTCAAGCAATGTAGATGGCACTGAAAGTGTCGGGTTCGAACGTCGATGAGGGCCTCGGGATTTTAACGAGATCTTAGGGGGGGGAGTTTCAGAGTTCATTATATGCCTTGACATATGTTGATGAGTAAAGGCGGCTGGGTCTTGTAGTAATCACACAATCCCTCAATATTCCGTGGCTACAGAAACAGAAGAAATCCCAAAACTTCCTCTGCCCCCGATGACCCATGCCCGTTAGGATTAGTGGAGCTTTACCTTTTACTTACCAACTATTAAAATAATCTGGCAATGCATGATACCTGGCCAACAGTCGCAGTTAAAAGAATGAATGAGACTATAAAATAGATTTACCTTCAAATAGTAGGTTATATGTCCCTCCCCCCCCCCCCCAGTACATTACTGTGATACGCCTGCCAAATGTTGAAATTTTTTGCATATTATCTGTGGAACATTGTGTAACTTTCTTTAGAGTACAGCTGGGGTGGGCAAACATCTTTGCCTTGTCAACAACTGCAAAATTCAAGTTAACTTTGAATTTTTTTTATAAGTATTCTGAATTTGGTACGTCATAATCTCCTTCGCTCGCAAAATGTTTTCTTTCTTCTAATACGGTTCAGTTAAATTAAAAATAAAAATGCGGGTATCTTTAAAAGTAAAAGTTCCCTTAGCTCCATAATGGTCATCGGGGTAGAAGAAGTGTAGAATTCAACTGTCGCTATAAACTCGGCACATGAAGGGATTATGTGATTAGCACAACGTCAAGCCGCATTTACTTCCCCGACTTAAGTAGAATACCCAATTTAACCAACTTTTACCGCGACCTGAACAAATTTAATTCTTCTCACGCAGGATCGAACCCAGAACTCTCACGTCGACTATCCATCATCTACACCACCATTTATATTAATTTCACTTGCATCTACCATGTGTTTTCCCAAAACTCCGCGTGATTTCCGTTCTTCACGAGAACATTTTCAGCTTCATTCAGACGACTGATGACGCTATGTACATATAATTTATTTGTTCTGAAGCTGTTAACCAGTCAAGTTGATCTCAACGCGTCAAACCACACAATCAGAAAAAAACGAAAAATAAAAAAAACACACACGCAAACACACACACACACAGGCGTAATTAAGCGTGGGAAGATTCCCCGCACCACGTAAAGTGGTGCGTACTTTGACACAGGCAGGGGCGGCATTTTCACAACTTATATACTTTGGTAAATTGGAAGGTGGGGTAGGGGGGGACAGTTTCGAAGCCCACGCCCTCTAACACCTTTAACGCCAGAAACGTATCTACAACAATTTTAAAACTAGAAATTTTGTTGTTGTCTTGTTCGCAATAATCCGTGCACGTGTAAAAATGTTTTTTTTTTAATAAACTAGCAAATATTATTGTCGAAAAATAATTTAATCAAAATGTACAGGTAGGTGTTACTCAACTAGAAAAAAAAAATTCTTTGGGCATTACTTTAAGGGCGGCAATTTTTATAAGTCTACTTTTAACTATCTTTTAGTGCAACCCTCCCCTCCTCCACCCCCTAATCCACCGCTGCATTGACTTTCCAGATTAATTCCAAGTACCCACCATTTAAAATCTGGGTCAAGTTGAGGACTTTGTCATGACCTGATATTAATCCCGGGTCTTTCTCATCGTTGAACGAACCCGCGATCTTCAGGTCGACAGTTGAGCGGTCTACACGTCACCACCACCATTTCCCCTAAACGACATTTATTTTTATTAATTTTCGTGCGACACTTCATCCGAAGAAAATAATTCGCCTTTTGCGAATTTTGAAGGTTTTGTCATTACGCTTTAGTCTTACGCCAGATGTTCATAAGTTCGATCTGTGTTTCCTCCTTTCCCCTAGTAACTTTGTCGAGAGTAGTTATGTAATAATGACGCTATCGGAAAAAAAAAGAAACAACGCAGCCGTGGTCGCGTAACCTGTTATAACGTCAACTGTTACACCTCATCTCTTTTAATGGACATCATCGGGAACAAATAGACGGGAAAAAAAAACAAAGGAAAATGTGTGGTGGCCATATTATTGTCGTGTCTGAACCACGGATCAAGTAGTTTTACGAGGCGATGATATTTGACTAACACAATTTAGGTGGTAAATCCCTTTTGTGTCGGCGCCCATACCCATATAATGTCATTCGGTGTCAATTATACGCCAAGTCAGGAGTAAAAAAGGATTGTCCCCCGGGGGGTGGTTCACCAGAGGGCCAAACTATAAACAAAAAAAAAAAAAACAATTGTTGGGAAGGGGAGCGCTAGAAGGACTTTGTATTGGTGGGAAGTTTTGGGGGGGGGGTTGAATTTTTATATCTCCCTTTGTCCTACCACTCCTCACACACACCCCCCCCCCCCACCATGAGGACTGTGTTCGCCCAGTCAGGTAGAAGCGAGTGACATTGGGTGGCCTTTAATGAACAAGTGGACATTCGCCACCGTACCTCGGCCTCATGGGGGATGCCCATCGCAGCGTCCGTTCTATCGGTCACGTGTCCAGCACCCCCTAGAGCAGCTGACCGAGTTAATGACAGTTTATTGTCTCCACTGATCGAGTCGACCTACATTTTTTTCTTCTTTCTCTCTCTCTCTCTTTCTCTCTCTCTCTCTCTTCCCCTCTCTCCCCCTCTCTCTCTCCCTCTCTCCCTCTCTCTCTCTCTCTAATACTATTTTGATCGTACAATAGTGAACGATTTTTCCGAGGTGTTCTGTTGTATTGTTATGAAGGTCGGCTAAGCGGCCGCTGCCTAGTTTGTTTGAATGCATATTTTTAAGCTTAATGTATTCAATATTTGAGTTCAGTGTGAATTATTTTGTGGCTTTGCCGCTCATTTTTTTTTGTTGTTACTGTTAGTTATGACATGAAAAAACCACTGTCGTAGTTTGATTTGAGAAGTCATCAAGTACATGTCATGAGTCTTTTTTTGTAAACGGTTTAGGACCCAGCGATGATTTCTTGGAAAGTGTTGATAATTTCATGGAAAGTGTTGACTTTTCTCATGCAAACTGTTGAACATTTCATGGAAACTGTTGAATATTTCATGGAAACTGTTCAACATTTCATGGAAACTGTTGAATATTTTATGGAAACTGGTGAATATTTCATGGAAAATGTTGATTATTTCATGGAAAGTGTTGATTGTTTCAGGGAAAGTGTTGATTGTTTCATAGAAAGTGTTGATTGTTTCATGGAAAGTGTTGATTGTTTCATGGAAAGTGTTTACAGAAGACTTGTAATGGTGACTGTGTGGTCAGCCGCCTTCACTTCCCTATCTTTATTCGGGCATCCATTTTAAATCTGTATGGAGAAAAAAATAAATTTCCATCGTTCTAAGCGATATGACTTCTGCTTCCTCGTAGATCCCCCCCCCCCTTTGACTATATTCTTCACTGCAATGACCGTTGAAGCACCACAGTCTATACTGCAATGACCATTGAAGCACCACAGTCTATACTGCAATGACCGTTGAAGTACCACAGTCTATACTGCAATGACCGTTGAAGCACCACAGTCTATACTGCAATGACCGTTGAAGCACCACAGTCTATACTGCAATGACCGTTGAAGCACCACAGTCTATACTTCAATGACCGTTGAAGCACCACAGTCTATACTGCAATGACCGTTGAAGCACCACAGTCTATACTGCAATGAGAATCTATAATGCTGATGGGTAACATGGGTCTCGGGCGTGTATTAAAAACCGAGCGAGAGACAGAGAGAGAGAGAGAGAGAGAGAGAAAGAGAGAGAGAAAATGAGAGAGAGAAAAAGAGAGAGACACAGAGTGAGTGAGAGAGAGAGAGAGAAAATGAGAGAGAAACAGAGAGAGAAGTGAAAGAGAGAGAGAGAGAAAATGAGAGAGACAGAGAGAGAGTGAGAGAGTGACAGAGAGACGGAGAGAGAGAGAGAGAAAGAGAGACGGAGAGATAAAATGAGAGAAATATCAACAGAAATAAGTCTGGTTGTATCAACAAACAACCATGTTCTATACCCAACTATTAAAATTGTAAAATCAACTCTGTCTACACACACAAAAAAAAAAGAAACTAATGAAAAACAACAACGTATTTTCGCTGGAAGTGATAAATTTCCCCAAAGCACTTGTAATATAAATCATGCTATCAGAGGCTAGGGTGAAACCCCTAAATTTTAGAATCGATATTTCTTTTTCCTTTAATTCCTTTTGCTGTGGAAATTTCAATCTAATATGAAAAAAATTAACTTGCCCTATTCTCTTGTGCGTTCCTGCCATTCTACTAACTAGGAGAAATAGGTACACAGAAATAAATAAATACTTGTTTATAGCAGCACTGGTTTTATGCTTTGTTAACATAAGCACACTTATATATATATATATATATATATCAGTGACGTCATTTCCTTCTGTTGTAGTGCTAAGTTCCAATCTACTTTAGAAGCTATTCGGCCCCTAAGCAAGGGCGGATTACCCGATGGTCTAATTAGAGCTACGTGATATCAAATTTTGATTCATTATATCTCCGGCAGTATAGTTTTTTAACATTAATGCCGATTTTTAAGAACATTATACGTTTTACATTGCCATAAATTACGCTTCATAGAAAGCCCTCTGCAACATGTCTATGAACCATTGTCCATGCCATGTTTACTGTGGGCTGTTTTGGATTATTTTGATAAAGTGTTATTAGAGACAATTAGGAACAATGGATACAATTTAATTTCGTTTTGTCAGGTCGTAATATGACCCACTGTGTGATTATACCAATTGTACCAATGTGACAGCTGTACCAATTGTACCAATGTGACAGCTGTACCAATTGTACCAATGTGACAGCTGTACCAATTGTACCAATGTGACAGCTGTACCAACTGTACCAATGTGACAGCTGTACCAATTGTACCAATGTGACAACTGTACCAATTGTACCAATTGTACCAATGTGACAACTGTACCAATTGTACTAATTGTACCAATGTGACAACTGTACCAATTGTACCAATTGTACCAATGTGACAACTGTACCAATTGTACCAATTGTACCAATGTGACAACTGTACCAATTGTACCAATTGTACCAATGTGACAACTGTACCAATTGTACCAATTGTACCAATGTGACAACTGTACCAATTGTACCAATTGTACCAATGTGACAACTGTACCAATTGTACCAATTGTACCAATGTGACAACTGTACCAATTGTACCAATTGTACCAATTTGACAACTGTACCAATTGTACCAATGTGACAACTGTACCAATTGTACTAATTGTACCAATGTGACAACTGTACCAATTGTACCAATTGTACCAATGTGACAACTGTACTAACCAGCGAACTTCCCACTCCTCCTCCCCAGCCCCCCCCCACCCCCAATATCCACATTCGTTCTACATTTAAAACGCGTTAGTAACGAAATAATGCAGTTAACCGCCTGCAAAACGAGGTGAGATGTGTGTGTGTGTGGGGGGGGTCTGGGTGGGTGGCGGCACCTCCGTTTCGGCCAGCAGCTTCCAGTAACGAGCCCGGCGTCACACCTCCCCCCCTCTCCCCAACTCTCTCTCCCGCCCCCCCTTCCCCCCTCCCCCACGTCTCGTCCCTTTTTTTTTTTTGCGGCGTCTTCATTAAATATCATTGTCGCCTCGCCTAGCAAGAGACCCGCCTCCCATTCCCTATCCCCCCCCCCACATCCATCACACCGTGTATGTGTGTGCGTGTGTGTATGTGTATGTTTGTGATGTGCCTGCTATTGTTGTTGCTAGTTTTTTTTTTCTTGGTGCGCTGTTGGTACTAGTTGGCAGACTTATTCTTCTTCTATTCGTTCCATCTTCTTTTTTTCTGGGAAAGGTGTGAGGGTATTGATGTTTATAATAATGGTTATCCTCGATGTAAAGCTGCCACTATTGTGAGGGTATTGATCCTGCTGCTCCACTATTGTGAAGTTTTGAATATTTAAATTAATGATAATAGTCCGCGGTGTAAATATCTGATTGTATCAGCTTGGAGGCTTGTGGTAGCTGTGGGTCTTCTTTCATTCAAATATAGAATAAGACAGTTATTTGCTGATATAAGTTTATTACAAGACTGTCACAATAAAATAAATATATATTAAAATAAAGTTCACTGCATACATTATCAATTTGTTGGATCACCACTTAAGACAAGAATTTAATTATGCTTCGAAAGATCCATTGGGATAACACTCAAAAATACTTAAATATCATCGTAAGCCTGTACAGAATATTTCTACTATGGAGGTGAACTCTCACTCTCAAGATAACTCACAATATAAATCACAATATAATTCTCTAGCAAAACTTGGACACGTCTGTCCTATTCAAGAGTGAATTCTTAACTGCCCATTTCCTTTCCGGAAATATAAAAACCCGGATCTCCAGTTGATTAAAAACTGATCCCAATATTTACAAAACAAACTACTTAATCATACCTTTACAGAAGGGTGGTGGGGGGGGGGAGTGGAGGAAAGGAAAAGGGTTCTGGAATTTACGGCTGTTTCCCCCCATTCCCATCTTCACCCCCCCCCCAACCTCAACTCGGATGAACACAGTATCCACTCACACCTTCCATTTCCCCATCCATTGTAACAGTTAGAACACAAAATAGCGCCGTCCAGGAGATTGTGTTTAACTACAACATCATCCAACAACAACAACAACAACAACAAAAGACACATCCTGTTGTAATTCTGTTTCTGGTCATTTCCTGTTACAGTTTTTTTTTTTTTTACGCCCCGCCCAGGTCCGCGATGCAGAGAAGTGGCGCTGATCTTGAAAGACGCGGAAAGGTCAATGAAATTGTTTAAAAGCGTAAATGAAAAACAAAATAAAAAAATTACGTAGAGGAAAAAATTTCATCTGCATTGGCATCTTTCTCAAACATCGGCCACAATGAACCAATTAATGTTTGCCCACAGCTGTTACAAAATATACAAGGGGACTTTTTACAGTTGGAAATACAGTTTCTCTGGAATACAGTTTCTCTGGAATACAGTTTCCCTGGCAGTATTTGGAATAATTTGTTTAGGAATGTTTTTAGTGTTCATGTTTGAACGTGACATCGCCGAAGTCCATTAAATTTGTTCATGTTTTGAGCATGACGTCCTTTTGTGTGGGCATGTTCATTCTGCGTATTTCGTAGATGACGTCACGGTAGGCGCGCTCAACAATCCCGTTTTCAGTATGACGTAGCTTACACTTGTGGCGGAGCTCATCGTGCGTTCACGTTTGATGAGCGAGACGCGGCGGGGAGCCACTTATTCAACCCGTCAATATATATTTTTATCTACGACGCCTCCGACAACAAAGCAACAAAAAACTAAAAAAAAAAAACAACAACAAAAAACCAAAAAAAAAAACCCCCAAACAAACAAAAAAAAAACAAAAAAAAAAAACCAAAAAAACAATCAAAAATAACCAAAAAAAGAACCGAAAAAAAACAAAAAAAAAAACTAACAAAAAAACTCTCTTGGTTTTTTTGTTTTTTTTATTATATTTACTCGTAACCCTCGAGTGTAGCCTGATAATGGGGGTACACGAAGAAACAGTGTGCGGTTGTGTGTGTGGGGGTGGGGGGGATATGAAGGAGACATTGTGGTAGGGGAAAGAGGTGGGGAGGGGGGAGAGAGACTGAGTCCAGGGGTAGTAGCGATAATCGATCTCTCCATTGTATCCGTCAAATCAATTCCCAGCACTGCAGCCTTGACATGACGCAAGACGTCTGAGAAAAAAAAATTTGGGCGGGAAATAAAAAAAATTTATATATATTTAAAAAAAAACAAAAACAAAAAAACGGGAGTGATATTTTTTTTCCTCAGTCCAGTGTGCACCTCGTTCATGATTTGTCCGAGTGACGTTTGTTGATCTCAAGATTTTTTTTATATTATTATTTTTTTTTTTTAAGTTTATGGAAATTATTGATATCAGGGTCAGATTGATAGTTGATGTTTCAGATGGGGCGATGAGGTAGCGATGAATCAAAGTTTTGGTTATTACTGTGGCTGTTTGCAGACAATTGGTTATTACTGTTGCTGTTTGCAGACGATATTTTGGGAATACCGTTCACGTTAGGGCACTTACATGCAAACAAAAGTTTGCGTAATTTTAGCTATGTCGATTCTTGTCTGATACATTAGTACTTGTTTCAGAATGGGGCCTCCAACGATATCGTCTGTTTCTGTAACCACGGACTATAAACACTTCCGCAGCTAAAGTTTGTTGCTCGCGTGTGGCCCCTAACTACAAAAGAGCCCATTAATGCAAAAAAGAAACTTCATAACCTTTTTGATGTCATCAACCGGTCTCCTTTATTTTATCACCGCCATATTTTTACCCCCCCCCCACACCCTCAGCCCCCGAACATAATCGACCTCTGGATTGAAACATTGCTATATGTGACTCTAAGATCTGGATGCTAATTTTGTCCAGTTGTTTTTAGATTTTAAATAGTTACATTTTTGAACGTGAAGATATAAACAAACAAACAATAATGTTTGAATGTCTGGACGGGTCCCTGACCATCTGCGAAAATGATGAGCTCCCCGCCCCCATGGGGGAACTGCCGTTGAGGATGATATGATACTCGTACGTTATATTGACGTCACTATTACACATAAAAGGTCAAATTAAAAAGAAATATTTCTTCGCTGTTAGTAAAGTAAATTTTTCATTGGAGTGTTACGGCACAATGTACATGGTTTATTATGGTGTCATGTTCGTTATAGTAATACTTTATGGGGGGGAGGGGGTGGGTGGGAGGGATGAGGGTGGAAGATTCAAACTATGGTGCTACTTAAAACTCAAGGTCTCTGACAAGTGTTTATATCAACAAACCCCTCCCAACCCCACCCAACCACCTCCTTTCCCGTTTCTGCCTTCATGTATGTATCAGAATTTTTACAATGGTTAGTGGCTTCAACGGGACTGGCAGATGCTTGAAATCAATGGAGACAGGAAGTGAGCACGACCTGTCGTCTGCGAGTGAGAATGGCGTGCCTCGCTACAGAGCACCTTAATTCCTGGAATTAATCTCCATTAGCCTTTACTTAATCCTAATCTTCTCTCGCCTCTCCCACTTTTTTTTTTTAAATTTTACGTCTTCCTTCCTCACTTTCGCTGGCGAGTAACTATCAGATGTCCACATAAAGAATGCTGTGTACATTTTAGTAGCCTTAGTACTGACCACGTAGTGCTCTGTGTATCAAGGGACGTCCATATGGTAAACAAGGTAACCGCCTAGTGTGTCCACTGACTAAAAGGCCCACCTTTTAGTGTACATTTCTATGGTGCTTTGAGGTTCCGACAGAAACTTTTGCTTAGGGCCTCGCCCCCCCCCCCCAACTTATCTGAAAGTCTCTGCCTTAGATCCCCAATTGCCTACGAATGCGTACATCGATTCCAAGCGGACCACTAAATGCGTACATCAATCCCGAGCGGACCACCTAAATGCGTACATCAATTCTAAGCAGACCACTAAATGCGTACATTAATTCCAATCGGACCACTAAATGCGTACATTAATTCCAAGCGGACCACTTAATGCGTACAACAATTCCAGCGGACCACAGTCTCTCAATTTAGCTTATAAACGGTCAATATATAAATACTAGTTGCAAGTACCCGGCTTTGCCCGGGTTTAAAAAAGTTTTTTGTTTTCTCCCTACCCCCCTCTCTCCCTTCCTCTCTCTCTCCCTCCCTCCCCTCTCCCCCTTCCTACCCCCTCTATCCCTTTCTCTTTCCCTCCCTCTCTTTATCCCTCCCTCTCCTTCCCTCCCTAACTCTCCCATCTCCCTCTCCTTCCCTCCCCTTTCTCTCCCTCCCTCCTTTCTCTCTCCCGTCTCCCTCCCCCTCCCTCCCTCATTTCCTCTCCCTCCCTTCCCCCTCTCTCTTTATCTCTCCCCTCTATCTCCCTCCCTCCCCCTCTCTATCTCCCTCCCTACTCCCCCCCTTCCTTTCTCTTTCCTTCCCTCCCTTTCTCACTCCCTCTCTCTCCAACCCTCCCTCCCTCCTTCTCTCCCCCTCCCTGCCCCTCCTCCTTCCCTCTCCCTCCCTGCTCCACCTCTCTTTTTATCTCTTCCCCTCCCTCTCTCTGTACAATTAAATGTCAAATTACGCTTCTTAAATAAACAGAAAACCTTATTTTAATCCCGGCCAAAGCCGGGTAATTGCAGCATGAAAAAAAAAACAATATTTTTTTTTTTTCCGTCCCTAACCCTTTCTTCTCCGTCACTTGGTGCGCGAATACAGGGGATTCCCTGTGCATTGATACAATTTGAATGCAATAACATTTAAAACACCCGCAAAATACTAAAAAAATTAATTACAATTGAACTACCCATTGAGATAATAAATAATGTTAATAATGTCACAGAAACATTTTAATTAACGTATTTCGGTTTATTAAAGTGCACCTTTAATTTTAATCTTCCGAATACATAAAACGATAGGTAAATAGATGACTATTGATTTCATCATTTTTACAATTGGAGTTTCCGGGAGTTACCCCTCTTTTAAAAATGTATCATAGGGAAATGACGTCACCGAGGAATTTTATCTATGGCGCCGTCGAGATTACTTTAATATAGTAAAATACTAAAATAATTAATTACAATTAAACTACCCATCGAGATGAAATGAAACATGTCCTTTAACCTTTCCCATGTAATTATGTGTATGTGTAACAAATTTCACGTTATTTGGTTTTCTGGATCTTGAGTTATAAGGGAACAGACAGACAACAAATGCGTCTTATAAGTATAGAGATAGGTAAAAATAATTCTCAGCTGATATAAACGTGAAATAATGGTTTATTATGCTGTCAACACCAGTGGCGTAGGAAGGGTACTACGGGTTTTACAGCCACATAGGGCGCCGAACTAGGAAGGGGCGCTGATAGAGCGCAGCTAGATATTTTTTTTTTTTTTTTTACTTTTCAGATTGGCAGGAGGGCGCCAAAAAATTTTAATGTAAGTCGCTCAATGGATAGCTGCGGTTAGGGTCATGACGCAATGCAAATAGTCTATTTTAGTTTCAAGTTAATGATGGATGTGAGTTTCTGGAAGAACGTTTGTTTTTTAAATATTAATTTCTGAAATGAAAGCAGACGACATCAATCGGAGTCGGAAATCAGACGATGGGGACTTAATGGGAAAAAAATTGTTAGTAGTGTCTGGGTAAAAAATAATGTAATCTGTCGTCTGCCGACAATTGGATGTGACCTGATTGGTGGATCGGTTACGGAAGTGGGTCGTTGTTGTTTTGATTTTTATCTTTTATTTTGAAGTTGTTGCCATCTTAAGTGACAACGTTTGATAGAGAGATGGGGGGCTGGGGGTAACAGTTTTTGTAGGATATGCTGCCCACCAATGTTCACCTGCTTAGGATGTGTGGTCCACAAATAGTCTTAGTAGGATAAGTTAAGTGGTCCAAATTATGTTAGTAAAGGATGGGTGGTCCACATAGTCTAAGTAGGATAGGTTAAGTGGTCCAAATTATGTTTGTAAAGGCTGGGGGGTCCACATAGAGTGTTAGTAGGATAAGTTAAGTGGTCCAAATTAATGTTTGTAAAGGATGAGAGTTATATATAGACAGTAGACACTATAGAGAAATTTATCTTAACATGCTATGTAGCCAATGTCGCAATGTGACCAAAGTGGCCAATGTGGCAATGTGGCCAATATCGCAATGTGACCAAAGTGGCCAATGTGGCCAATGTCGCAATGTGGCCAGTGTCGCAACGTGGCCAATGTGATCAATGTGGCAATGGGGCGATGTGGCCAATGTGACCAATGTGGCCATGTTTCATCAGACTGGCTAGGTCCCGAGTAATAACATCCATATTTGATACATCTCTTGACGGCGATAAGGAAAGGTATCGATACTAGTAGTAACCAATGCAATGATTACTCAAGTCGAAGGCATAAAAAAAAGGAAGGGGAGAGGATGAAGGTCTGTGTGTTCAGAGGGGATATGAACTCTTTAATTGCAAACAGAATATTTCAGCATCGATACTGAATTATTACCTTACCTCCGCATGTGGAAGTCAATGTTTGCACTGTCAATAATATTTCAATTTATAACAATAAAAAAAAAGCACATTTTTTTTTGTTCCGTTATAATCTTTTTCTTTCTAATTTTTTTTTTCATTATTTAAAAAAAAAGGGGAAGGGAGTTCTCTCCCCTTTATCTTTTAAGTAGTTTACGAGATACTGGGAGAGCTGAATGTGCATTTTTATCAACCTGCTTGTTTCAAACAGTGGGTGGGGCGGAGGAGGAGGAGGGAGGGGTGGAGACCGTGTGGCGTAAGGTGATAAGGATTGATTTAATACGACAGTTACTAAAGACTGAACTAAGGGGAAAAAAACAACACAAAACTAAAGTTTAAAAAAAAAAAACCCAGCCACCCAGTGTTCTCATTTGCCTTGAGCCTGTCAGAGTTCGTTACATAAGATACTTTGACAATTGACCCCCAAAGTCGCTTTTAAAGGTGGTAAAAGTGTGGGGGGGGGAGTAGGGGTGGGCCATTAAGTAACAGGGGGAAGGGGGTGGGTAGGGAGGGAAATTCAAATGCAGTGATATCAGAGAAGAGATAAAGAAAAGTTAAGTCAAGTAATACGGTATAAAAAGGGAGGTAATCATTTCATATGTCTCCAATTCCACCCCCTTTATATGTCCATTCTGATATATTTCCAAATTACTGCAGACTCATGGTTGACTAACTGCTGTGCATGGACGGGAAGAATGAAGCTGTTTATAGAAATGTCAATGTGTGAGTCGGTACTTTCAGCGACCCATGCGTGCGACGGTTATATTTCCAGGTGAGTTTAAACAAAATGTCACTCCAGATGTCAATGACATGTACATCATCTGTTAAAGTGATGATAGGCTAAGTGGGTAACTTAGCGTCCATATAATTATAACGTGAAATTAGAATGTGAATATAACATTACAGGTGGATGTGTGTATAAATGTCACAACGATTGAATGTAGATATAACAAGCCAGGTCTGTAGGCCTATATATATGTCACAATGGTTGAATGTAGATATAACAAGCCAGGTCTGTAGGCCTATATATGTCACAATGATTGAATGTAGATATAACAAGCCAGGTCTGTAGGCCTATATATATATATGTCACAATGGTTGAATGTAGATGTAACAAGCCAGGTCTGTAGGCCTATATATGTCACAATGATTGAATGTAGATATAACAAGCCATGTGGATGTCTGTAAATATCACACATCGACTGAATGTAAATTTGTTTTTCTGCAGGTAAATGTCAGTTTAATACGGGTGGCAATTTGTTTGCGAATTCGACCTGTACGCTGTAGGTCTAAGGTTCCAGTCCCATCGTATCCAGTAACCTACCTATGTCTACATTGATGCCCACATACCAATGTGAAAATCGGTTGTGGTAGGGATGAGATGAAAAAAACAAATAGCACTGCTATGACTCTCCTGTTGTGTTGTAAGGTATCGAATCTAGAGACATAGCCTACATTGCATTCACACATGTAATTCAATTCATAATGCTAGATTTCCAACAGAGCTTCCACGAAACTTAATCAAACATTTCAATCATACACAGTTGTGGTATTATTCATACATTTCTTAGGCCTTTTTTTTTTTCTTTTTTTTTCAATAATACGACGCATGCATAAGCGTTCACAAGGTTCAACCAAGTTACTCTTATAGAAGAGTCTTATTAATTTCATAAACACCATGTAAAAACTTTTTATTTCGCAAATTTTTTTTTATCCAGGCTATGGGTTAAGTCATTGTTTATAATTTTGCTAGAATGAAGTTGATGTTTTCGCCCCCCTCGTAGAAACATTGAATATGAAATGATCCGTGCTAGGAAACTGCAATACAGTATTAGTCTCTAGCCTGTTCATTTCTTAAATAGAATTGAACCAGTGACTCTCAAATGTGCAATAAAGTGTCATCAGCGTGCAGGCACTAGGGGAAGACGGCTACTGAGCCATTTGAGAAAAATAAATAAATAGATAATGGAATCAAGAGTATAACTAATCGAGAACCTGTGCGAATGAAACATATTAAATTTTATAAAGGGGCGAATGAGTTTAAAGGTTTTAGAACCGCGGAACCAAAAAGTACGAAATCTTTCAAAAGACATTCCCTATAAGAGGAAATTACTTTTTAAAAAGAATAAAAAAAAAAGTCTTAAGCACATTTTGTAAACTCTATACACAATCCCCGGGGGAGGGGGAGGGGCTAATGTTGAGTCCAAGCCTAGGGGGCTTTAAATTGATGAGGAAACAAAACAGAGAATATAAAAATAGGACCCACTCGTCTTTGACATTTTCACATGCTCGCCACAACGACGGGATTTAAAGATATCAAAACATCTGTTCGAAAAAAAAAGCGAAATTATGGGATGTTTGATTAAGTCTCCTCAGTCTGACTACCGGCGCCTGCACACACAACGCGCAACCACATGTTCCACAGTATTCATTCACTCTTCTATATTTGAAAAAAAAAAAGGAAACAGTAAACGGGCATGCATACTCAAGTACACCGACCATAACAGGGATAAGAATGGAATGAGTGAGGTAATACTGGGTCAATGCACATGTTTGTTTACATTTGGTCTTATTAATAGCCAGTAAAGATGGGGAAAAGTTGAAACATTTCTTTTGGGGGGCCCTGGGGCATATACTTCGAGAGATGTTGGGGAGGCCTGAATCAGAGACTTCCAGAGAAGTTTGGGGGGGGTCCTCAGGCTAGTAGCGTGCTGGGGGGGCATGGGGCCGGGCCCCAATGCGTTTTGTCTGGCCCCCTCTGCTTGTTTGCTCTACTTAGTAAAATTTTTTTCCTGCCCCCCCCTGCTATTGCTTTGCCCTGGCCCCTGCTGTAGAATGCCTGGCCCCCTGCTGTAGAATTTTCACGCTACGGGGCTGGGGGGGGGTCTTTAAGCAAAGACTTCCAGAGACGTTGGGGGGGGGGTCTCTAGCAGAAACTTACATAGTTGGTTTGGGGCCCTGAAGCAGATCCTTTCAGAGATGTTGGGGGGGGCCTTGAAGCAGAGAAGTTGGGGGGCTGGATCAGAGACTTACAGAGTATTTTGGGGCCTTGTAGCAGAAAACTACAGAGTATTTTCGGGCCCTAGAGCAGAGAATTTCAGAGACGTTTTGGGGCCCTGGGGCAGGTACTTCCAGAAATGTTTGGGAGCCCTAGAGCAAAGCCCTTCAAAGATTATGGGGGTCCTGGAGAAGAAAATTCCAGATATTTGGGAGGCTTTAGGCTAAAATTCGTAAAGGTGTCCTCTTAGCATCCGATGTAATAGCAATACACAATTTAAGTGGGCCTCTATTTTTGAATGAGTGCCCCTAGCTGTGGTCAAGTTTGACTATCCGCAAGAATAGCTCTGGTTACATTAGTTATGTTTGCTGTAATGTTTTGTTTAAAAAAAAAAATCAAACAGGATTCTAGCAGAGTGTTTATTGGTTCGAGAGTATTGTCAGAGCTCGGCCGTGATTTAAAACATCGGATGACGTCATTCACTAATGTGTTAAGTCAACACCCGCTTGACTACTTCTAATAGGAGAAATGGAGGATGGATTTTTTTTTTACTTCTTCTTTGCTTTGTTTTATGAATTTTGCTTTATTATTGAAGCCATACAGCTATCACTTGACTATATACTACAATCGGTAAAGCCACTACTGAGACAGATTGTTAAATGAGTCTGTTACGTCGGCAGATAGTCCTAACGCTAATCCTGGCCACGTACAGATCGTTGTCTAGAAGTATGAGAGAGTAGATGTTGAAGGTCTGGTGACAATATTTCTATTTTCACAGCTCACTTTCAGTCTCCGCTAATAAGTCAACAAATACCGGTTTCTTTGCTGATAAAACAAGTTTATTATGTAGCTATGTTGCCACCAGTTCTCACATACAGTACTTCAACTTAGTCCTACTCTTCCGCTTCTGCTCTCTAGTTAGTCTCGCTTCTCTCTCTCCTCCTCTCTAACTTACACACAAAAACGTCCTGCTTATACACAGTACACAATTGGATTTGACACCGGTGATTAATTATCCCTAATTAATTCTCAGTCCAACTGACTCTACACTCGGGGTAATTTATGTGACGGGTCTGTGGGTGGGGAATCTAAATAAGGAAACCCATGACACCCTCCAACCCTGTTATCCCTCGTGAGAAGCTTCTGCCCCACGACTTTCGTAACGGTTCCAACTTCATCCTACGTGTCACGGTCACGAACATTCTTCCCCAGGTAAATTGTCTCCGTGAGCTCCGTGTGACTCACAACTAAATAACATGGGAGGGGGACGATGGGGCGTGCTTTCGCGTAAATTATTCTTCTATCTGGTCACAATGATGCACCCCCCTCCCCACGCACATTTTGTTCCTAAACCGTAAACTATTGTGCTAAAATAACCCACATTGTAACAGAGTCCATGATGTCATAGTGATGATTAGATGTTTATCACTTGACTATATACCACAATTGGTAAAGCCACTACTGTGACAGATTGGCGAGTCTCATGCATACGTCTATCATGGCCTAGGGCTCAGTTTTATCAGACGCTCGAAGAAAAAAAAAGAAGGAATAAAATGAATCCTGGCATTGCTTGAGCTCGAAACAAAACGATATAGATTAACCTGTTTTTCAAATTTTTGAGCTTTCTATCATTAAAAAAAAATACTTAAGTAAATTGTATTGATTTTAGTCGATTGTTCACTCATTTCAAAAAACA
This sequence comes from Bulinus truncatus, assembly GCA_021962125.1. Classification (NCBI taxonomy): domain Eukaryota; kingdom Metazoa; phylum Mollusca; class Gastropoda; family Planorbidae; genus Bulinus; species Bulinus truncatus. The sequence continues at coordinate 126,597 of JAGDYQ010000017.1, read as the reverse complement.
AACAAAAACAGAAAAAAAAACAAGTAGTTCATTATGCCAATAATCTGTCAGAAAGATTAATTAGCTACAAAAATATTATACCTTTCATTTATTTTATATATATATATATTTTTCCTATTGGAAAATGTTATTTTTAAAGTCTTATTTAGAAACTGACTCATATTTCTTTCTTTGTCCGAGAGTATAAAATAATAATTGAAAAAAAAAAACGGGCTAGTATATCAAAAGAATTATTGAAAAAGTTCTGTTAGTTCTTTTACTTCTAAAATTAACTTATCAAACATAGGATGTTTTTTAAACAGAACATTAAAAACTCTCGGGTTTAAATTGCCCCTTTTTTTTTTGTGAAGAGAATAATTAAATTTTAAAGTTAAATATAAATTTACCAAAGAGTGTCCCCTTACTTAGATTATGCCCCCTTGACTAAACCAATTATTTCGAGATTATCTCTCTTAGAGAAAGAGAGAGAGAGAGAGAGAGAGAGAGACACACACAAACAATCAAGTTAGGTAACTCTGAAGCACCAGTTTCTTCCCTAACTAGGGGTAAATAATAACGTAGAGAAACTGGTAAAGGAAAAAAAAAAGACTGAAAATAAGTAGGACAGGAGGATTGGGGGTGGGTGAGGGGTGGAGGGAGCGGACTTGATGATCGTGACGATACGTGACTGTCCAGTGGCCAGCACAGAAAAAAAAGAAAGTTTAATTAAAAGTAACGGACCAATACTGGACAGTACTGCTTCTAAGTAACTTTCTTTTTTTCTTCTTTATTTCTTTTAAAATGAAGTAAGATGTACCGAATCTTTTCTCTCTCAGACGCGGAGACATAAAACGAGTGACGGTCCAGAACTGCTTGAACGTTTGGGATATAGAGCTGAAATTTTATTTGGGGGCGGGTGAGTTTGGCAAAGCTCATCTCGGCCAGTCTGTCTCATGATACTGGGTGGTACGCACGGCCATGAAGGCCAGACATGATTGTGCAAGTTGCAGAGGAAGAAGAGAACGCAAGTCGAAGACAATGCTCTCTGTACAGTGGAGGAGAGGATTTGCCCAACTTGATGTCCGAACCCACTGTTACCCCCCCCCCCCTGTCTGTTGGGGTCTAGTGACCTCGATGAATATCTACGTCAACCCAATTTTCGGCTGATTAAGCCTGACCGGCCAAACTCATTGTGTGTTCACAGCCATTCTTACGCATAGGCAAACTAGGCCACAGTCTAGGGTCCTCCAACTAAACTTGCCAGGGCCAGGGGCCCCAAACTAAACTGTTCAGGGGCCCCAAACTAAACTTAACTGGCCAAGGGCCTCCAACTAAACTGCCCAAGGCCCCTACACCAAACTGCAAAGGGGCCCAAAACTAAACTGCCTAGGGGCCCCCAACTAAACTTGCCAGGGCCAGGGGCCCCAAACTAAACTGTTCAGGGGCCCCAAACTAAACTTAACTGGCCAAGGGCCTCCAACTAAACTGCCCAAGGCCCCTACACCAAACTGCAAAGGGGCCCAAAACTAAACTGCCTAGGGGCCCCCAACTATACTGCCCAGGAGCATCAAACTGTATTGAATTTATGTCAGACTAGTAAGGTAGTTTGGTGAGGAGAGTTGGTGGGGGGGGGGGATAGTATCCGTTTCAAACCTGATAAAGGTCCCCAAAATTTTCTCTGCTTTGGGTCTTCAAATCTTTCAGAATGTATCTGCGGGTACCTTTGTCTAGAACAAGGGGAAGGGGGGGGGGCTAACATTTTAAATTCTTAAATCTTCGCTGAAAGCGTTTTATAACTATACAAAGAAGTATAGGTTGACCAAGGGATAGTGCAGTCTAATTTCTAACACTTAAAAATATGATATTCGTGTGTTAGTTAACATAATATTCTAAGAAAAATACTGTAGTATCTCAATCCGACCTCTCTCAAATTCATAATTTAAATCATCAAAAATTTCATCTAAATTTCATCAAAAATTTCATCAAATTTCTTAAATCTGTTTCTTAGATAGATTTATCGTATTGCAAAAACCTGAAAAAAAAATCTCAGAAATCTTCGCCCTATTTAAAAACAAATGTTTGATTTGACATATTTTATTGTTTGTCTTAAGATTTATGCAAATTATGTATATGACTCATTCAGTGTACCCAGCAATGCAACAAAAGTTATAATACAGTGTGCCCAGCTATGCAACAAGAGTTATAACCTGTCAAGTTCACTGTAAACATATACAGTGCCCCAGTAGTGCCTCATTCCAAGCAGATATTCAATATTTACAAACAGCAATATAAAACGTTGGCTAATGCGAAAAGAATAAAAATAAAAAAAAAAATCAACATTAATTTTCAAACACTGCCTAAGGATTCAGCTGATTAGGTCACTCTGACACGTTCTAACCTGTTTTGGCGCCAACCAGACGTTGTCTGTCAAATCATGGCCAGAAGAGAGGGAAAAAAAAAAAGAAGAAGGAGTTAAAAAAAAAATTAGAATAAGATAAGGAAAGGATGCTGGGATAGATGACATCCATATTTGTTTTTTGATTTTTATTGTAATATTACGTAAGGTTAAAAAATATATTGCTGATGCTACCACCGATACAAATCAAAGAAGAATTTTTTTTTTTAAATTTGATTTATTGTTGCTGATAGTATCTGCATAAATTATTCACGAGAATTCTGGGATTAAAAAAAAACAAAAAAAAAACAGGATATGCACGATGTTTAAAATGAATAAATTTGTATGCGGCTGTTAAATGCTGTACGCGAAAATCACAACAGCCTGTCGTAGGTTAAATTTAAACACAGCATTTAAATAATCTATCTAGCAGCAACAACTAAGATGACCACCACACAGCCGGCTTCATCATCAAAAACTCTCCAGCTCTTACGTCACACAATCACTTGCTTTCAAAACGTAAATTGTACGGTGCGTTGGTCTAAGGGAATTCCCTATTCGTAGCGCACTACGGCGGGCAATGGAGAGAGTTATAACAGTACTTAAGAAATACTTAAACCACATCAGCTGGATTGTTGACCACACAAGACCACTTGAAAACAGAGCCGTTAATTTTTTTTTTAACTATGGGGGTGGGGGTGGACTAAAAGAGTATTGGGCCTTAGACAATAGTACCTTTTTTCGGGGGAGGGGGCTCGCTATGGATGAACTCTGATATATATATATCCATTGCAAGTCCGTGGCTAGTATAAGATGTTTACCTCTAAGTTCTTATAAGCAATTAATGAAACTGTAATGTAATGCCCCACTTTTAGCAATGGACGTAGCCGATAGTGCAACGGTCATGGAATCACTACATTCAATACAAGATTTTAATATAAAGGTACTATTTTCTCTCTCTCTCTCTCTCTCTCTCTCTCTCTCTCTCTCTCTCTCTCTCTCTCTCTCTTGTTCTGCTGTACGGAACCGATTCAGAGTCCTCCCTAAATGAAGGAATCAACAATCAAAACTATTCCAGAATTGCTTGCCACAGCTTAGCGTCCTACTGAATATTTGAAAACATGTCGTATCCTCATTGACCTGATTGGTCATTTTACCAAAATGAATCCAATGCTCCGAATACTTTGAAATTTATTAGCCTTTCAAGCAGACGCAGAGTTAAAAAATAGACGCCAAGTTAAAAAAAAAAATTATAATAATTCCAGCCATCGGAAACATTATAACAGAAATGTTTTCGTCATTTCTTTATTTGGGGAAAAAAAAAAAAACCATAACAATATATATGACGTCATCAGTCTCTGTGTATATTTAAGAAAAAATATCACAGTACAAATGTTTTCCGACAGACTGTCCGAGAAGAGAATAATATCACTAACTCAGAGCGGTCATTCAATATTGAAAACGTTTCATCAAAAAGGTCACGCAGTCCTCCCTTTACTGTAGCACGAGAAACTGGACACCAGGCACAAGCGCGTCCACCAGGGGGGGGGAGAGCGAGAGAGGGGGGGACAGAAGAGCTTACTTCCAACCCGCCCTCAACGCCCTCCCCTACCTCCCCCCCCCCACACAATGGTTTGACATAGATGAAGTCCCGTGGGGAGGGGGTGTGTGAATCAATAAATAAAATAAACTTCCAATCGGACATCAACCGCAATGAACTTCTCTTTTATCCTTTCTTTTTATGACACCGCTGTGACAAAATGTGTGCGCGCATATGTGTGTGTGTGTGTGTGTGTGAGTGTGTGTGTGTGTGTGTGAGTGTGTGTGTGTGTGAGTGTGTGTGTGTGTATGTGTGTGTGTGTGTGTGTGTGAGTGTGTGTGTGTGTATGAGTGTGTGTGTGTGTGTGAGTGTGTGTGTGTGTGTGTGTTAGTGTGTGTGTGTGTGTGTGTGTGTGTGTGTGTGTGTGTGTGTGTGTGTGTGTGTGTGTGTGTGTGTGTGTGTGAGTGTGTGTGTGTGTGTGTGAGTGTGTGTGTGTGTGTGTGAGTGTGTGTGTGTGTGAGTGTGTGTGTGTGTGTGAGAGTGTGTGTGTGTGTGTGAGTGTGTGTGAGTGTGTGTGTGTGAGTGTGTGTGTGTGAGTGTGTGTGTGTGTGTGTGAGTGTGTGTGTGTGTGTGTGTGAGTCTTCTTGTCAAGTTACATTTAAACCACAATGAGAGAGGGGGTTTGACGGTGGGAGGGGGGAGGTCGAGAAACCGTTTGTTTTGTTTTTTTGTTAAATTTTCTTCATGACGTAAGGCACAAAACATGACACGTTGAGAGTTATCCCCCCCCCCACATGGACACATACCGTCACGACCCCGCCCCTTCTCTCACGCCAGAGTCACCTCCCCCTGTCAAACGCGCGTGTTGGAAAAAAAAAAAATTCCTGAAGTTTTAATCCGTGTCAGGGGCAGACAATGGAGATAATAAATAATAATAAGGAAGAAATGAAGGGATATAAAACAGAATTCTTCCACCCCTCCCCACCGGGCCTACCCCAACCGGGCCTACCCCACCCATCCCCACCACCACCCAATTTGATCATTTTTTTTTTCTACATTTTGAGTTTATGTCTTCCCCCCCCCCCCTTTTTCCTTTTAGTTCAGTGTATTATAGATTCACGTTGAATAGCTAGAATTGTTTTATTCACTGTGGCGGGAGATTGGAAGGAGGGAGGGGGAGGTGAATCGATATGAATTTATCTGTCATTCTCGGGGAGGGAGGGGAGAGAGGGGGGGATTAGATTAATTTATTTCCAAAGTGATCCTCAAACGAATATTTAAAAGAGGGGTAGCATAAGTATTTTGTTGAAAAAAAAAATGTCTTTTACATGTCTTCTTCTCCCTACTTTGGCTCTACAGACCATTAAGGGCCCTTGCCCTCTACAGCCCATTTAGGGCCCTGGCCTGCCATACAACTCTCCTCCACTTTTCCCGATCCATGGTCTTCTTCCTCCACTCTCTCACTCCTATGGCTTTAAGGTCTTTCTCCACTTCCTCCAACCATCTGCTTCTTCGTCTGCCCTTAGGCCTTTTCTCATTGGGTGTCGCCTTATATATTGCTTTTGGACCTCTGTTGTTTTCCATTCTTTCTATGTGCCCTACCCACCTCAATCCATTGAAATTATATTTAAATGTACGAAAAATAAGTAAGTACTAAGATAAGTAAAAATAAAATCCTGTTACTAAAGTGTTGATTTATTTACCTGGTTGGCTGATTATGACAAGGACCAATGGGTAGAGACGATGGTGTATCGGGGTGTGTTTGTACACGGGCCTGCTCGCGAGTGTTTTTCCACAGTGTACCGGTCAGTTACAGTCAATAAGGTATAGGATTGAGGAGACGCAATAAAGTGAAGCCCGCTAAAGCTAAAAAAAAAAAGCTGATCACAGTGTACATAATTGCTTGTTGAAGTTCTTGTGAGAATTATTATATTATTTTAATGGTGAGCATAAAATGAGATCAAAATTAGACCTGTCCCATTAGTAATTAAAGAGTTAAAACTATAACCTTTACCGGAACTTATTTTTTTTACTTAAGTAGTAAAATCATAGAAGACACCAGCCAGGGATGGTTGTGTGGTAAAGCGCTTGACTGTCGAACTGAAGGTTCGATCGCCGGTGAGGACCAAGGAAATGTTTCAGGTCTTGGCTCAAGTTCCCGATATATCTCCCGTGGTGTCTCCATGGTCATTGCAGTATCGGCTATGGTAGGGGATAAAAGAAGGGCACCATAAAAACCGTCTCATTAATGGTTTATAGGATCTAAGAGATTTCATCTCATCCTTACAGGGGACTTCACACACAAGCTGCCGTCAGCCATTTTATAAACATCTTCTTTTTAAAAAAAATAAATGTTATGATAAAGATTATTTGTTACTAGGAATTTAAAATTCTTACTACAAATCTTATGACAAGGACCCCCCCCCACCCCCCACCCCTGCACGCCGTGAAGTGATGTCATCCAAGTATCCCTTCCCTCCTCTTACCTTTACCGTTAGGCTACATCAAAGTTGGTCGTTAACGATACAAGCATATGATAAGCCTAGAGATGTTTTTGTTCTCTATCGGAACATCTATTGCTCTCTTTTGATATGAAATGCGTTTGATGTACCACTTGTATCTATCTATTCATTTTTTTTTTCTTATAAAGTTTACATTGTTAGTCACGTGACACTTTCACGTCACACAGACCCACAGAGCCGCTCTGTAATGTTACGTATCGTTCTCACAGCATGAAACTATCAACAACAGCAACAATAGAAAACATTTCACAGTATAGATAAATAAAGTATATCGATTGAATTCCTTAACACAAAACAAGTTCAACATACAAATAAATGTTGTATATATGTCCATGGCATTTGTTATTCTTTCTTCCACAGTTCCTGTACTGGTTCATATGTGAGTATGGCGCATATCAGGGTGGTTATTGTATGACCTTTGAGGGGGGTTCTAGGCACGGTACATTCGGGAGCCTACAGCAAGGACGGATGGACGAGTGTTGTAGATACTCGACTGTCGACCAGAGAGTCCTGGGTTCGATCCTCGGAGAGGCCCATGGAATTTTCCCCCCCTGTGAAATTTGGTGCACGTTTGTCCCACAAGTCCACCCAGCTTTAAATGGGTACCTGACTTAAGTTGGGGAAGTAAAGGCGGCTGGGCGTTGTGCTAACCACACAATCCCTTCATATGTCGAAGTTATAGAAACAGATGAATTCTACACTTCATCTGTCCCGATGGCCCCATAGGGCTAAGAAGGGACCTCAACTTTACTTTTACAGCAAGGATATTTTAGGAGCCCTATTCAAGATACATGTCGGGGCTCTAGTCCAAGGTACGTTAAGGGGGGGGCATAACTGAAGTAATTTTTGGACCCCAGGCAAAGTTACATTTCAGGGCTATAAACAAAACATTATCAATGGAGCCGCTAGCGAATCCCGGGGCCCAAATCATTTCCGGACAACCGTTTTATTTTATGTTTAAACGTCAGAATAAACAGTCCATATATGTATGGACATATCCGGAAGAGCGGTTAGAGAGGGAATGAACAGTAGTGTTGTTTTCGTTGACGAAAACTAAAACTAAAGCCTTCGTTGAAGAAAATGTTGACTTTTCGTCAACGAGAACTAAAACTAAAACTAAAATTAGCAGCAAGACTAAAACTAGACGAAAATTGAAATTATTACATAAAAAACGAAATAAAAACTGAAACTAAAATATAGTGTTGCTTTCGTTCACGAAAATTAAAACTAAAACCTTCGTTAACGAAAATGTTGACTTTTCGTCAACGAGAACTAAAACTAAAACTAAAATTTGAAGCAAGACTAAAACTAGACGAAAACTAAAATTATTACAGAGAAAACGAAATAAAAACTGAAACTAAAATATGACCTGGGACTAAAACAACACTAATGAACAGCAACCATCTAAATAAGACTACATACTTAAGCGGCATGAAGAAGATGGAGTGATAGAACCTACTGATAGAATAAATTCAAAAATTTTTTTTTCTCTAAGATTCCCCCCCCCCCCTTTTTTTTTACTTTCCCGTCATATTTATTTCCATTTTTTTTGCAATCTAGTTTATAGAGGGGACTACCAGACACTAATATAGAGGACTACCTGACACTGATATAGAGGACTACCAGACACTGATATAGAGGACTACCAGACACTGATATAGAGAACTACCAGACACTGATATAGAGGACTACCAGACACTGATATAGAGGACTACCAGACACTGATATAGAGGACTACCAGACACTGATATAGAGGACTACCAGACAATGATATAGAGGACTACCAGACACTGATATAGAGGACTACCAGACACTGATATAGAGGACTACCAGACACTGATATAGAGGACTACCAGACACTGATATAGAGGACTACCAGACACTGATATAGAGGACTACCAGACACTGATATAGAGGACTACCAGACGCTGATATAGAGGACTACCAGACGCTGATATAGAGGACTACCAGACAATGATATAGAGGACTACCAGACACTGATATAGAGGACTACCAGACACTGATATAGAGGACTACCAGACAATGATATAGAGGACTACCAGACAATGATATAGAGGACTAACAGACACTGATATAGAGAACTACCAGACACTGATATAGAGGACTACCAGACACTGATATAGAGGACTACCAGACAATGATATAGAGGACTACCAGACACTGATATAGAGGACTACCAGACAATGATATAGAGGACTACCAGACAATGATATAGAGGACTAACAGACACTGATATAGAGGACTACCAGACACTGATATAGAGGACTACCAGACACTGATATAGAGGACTACCAGACAATGATATAGAGGACTACCAGACACTGATATAGAGGACTACCAGACACTGATATAGAGGCTGGACTCATTGACAAATGCCACACATTGGACAGAAGCCACAAATTTGTCAAAAGCCACACAATGACAAGAGCCAGACGTTTATAAAAAGCCACACATTGACAAAATAATCACATTGACAAAAGACACACATTGACAAAGGTCAAGCACTGACAAAAACCACACATTAGCAAAAGCCACACATTGACAGAAACAACAAACAAAGACGTATGTCACATATACATTTCAAAATTCTAGCCACCCACACTTAATACAACCATACTACCACCCCACACACACATACACACACACACCCTAAAAATGCCAGTCAACACACACACGCACGCCCAAAAAATGCCAGTCAACACACACACGCACGCCCTAAAAATGCCAGTCAACACACACATGCACGCCCTAAAAATGCCAGTCAAAACACACACGCACGCCCTAAAAATGCCAGTCAACACACACACACACACGCCCTAAAAATGCCAGTCAACACACACACGCACGCCCTAAAAATACCAGTCAACACACACACGCACGCCCTAAATATGCCAGTCAACACACACACGCACGCCCTAAAAATGCCAGTCAACACACACATGCACGCCCTAAAAATGCCAGTCAAAACACACACGCACGCCCTAAAAATGCCAGTCAACACACACACACACACGCCCTAAAAATGCCAGTCAACACACACACGCACGCCCTAAAAATACCAGTCAACACACACACGCACGCCCTAAATATGCCAGTCAACACACACACGCACGCCCTAAAAAGGCCAGTCAACACACACACGCACGCCCTAAAAATGCCAGTTAACACACACGCACGCCCTAAAAATACCATTCAACACACACGCACGCCCTAAAAATGCCAGTCAACACACACACGCACGCCCTAAAAATGCCAGTGAACACACACGCACGCACTAAAAATACCAGTCAACACACACACACACGCCCTAAAAATGCCAGTCAACACACACATGTACGCCCTAAAAATGCCAGTCAAAACACACACGCACGCCCTAAAAATGCCAGTCAACACACACACACACGCCCTAAAAATGCCAGTCAACACACACACGCACGCCCTAAAAATGCCAGTCAACACACACACGCACGCCCTAATATGCCAGTCAACACACACACGCACGCCCTAAAAAGGCCAGTCAACACACACATGCACGCCCTAAAAATGCCAGTTAACACACACGCACGCCCTAAAAATACCAGTCAACACACACACGCACGCCCTAAAAATGCCAGTCAACACACACACACGCACGCCCTAAAAATGCCAGTCAACACACACACGCACGCCCTAAAAATGCCAGTCAACACACACACGCACGCCCTAAAAATGCCAGTCAACACACACACGCACGCCCTAAAAATGCCAGTTAACACACACGCACGCCCTAAAAATACCAGTCAACACACACACGCACGCCCTAAAAATGCCAGTCAACACACACACACGCACGCCCTAAAAATGCCAGTCAACACACACACGCACGCCCTAAAAATGCCAGTCAACACACACACGCACGCCCTAAAAATGCCAGTCAACACACACACACGCACGCCCTAAAAATGCCAGTCAACACACACACACGCACGCCCTAAAAATGCCAGTCAACACACACACACACCCACATTTATAGAGACGTTCCACAATAGCGCTGCGTGATTCAGAAACACAGATCTGGAAAAAAAAGGGGACAGGCCAGCATGTGGTTATATAAAACAGAGTTATGGTCTTAATGAATTATTCATATAGTTTGATTAGAATTTCATTCTTCGCTTTGCAGGTTACTCTACTCTTTGAAGGGAAAAAATTACATGCATAAACAATGTATGTGAAGAATTATCCAACCGTGTAACTTTCTACATAATATGTAAAAAAAAAATAGCATTTCTAAGTTTAAAAAAAAAAGAAAAAGCTGCTAAGATAACTCTGAATTTTATTTGGGATTACTGTCTGAGTTACTTTTCTTTAAGTCTAAAACTGTATTTTTATTGATTTTGAATACTTGACTATTTAGCCAACTATTTAATCATGTGTGTGTTAAAAAAATCGGATCTGCCCAAAACCAAAAATAACCTAGCCTACCGATAAAGCTTAAGGGGATATAACTCTATGCAAAGGTTTTGCAGGGTACAGCTAGTATATATATATATATATATATATATATATATATATATATATATATATATATAATTATTATTATTATTATTCAATCCAATTTTTTAAAGAAGTGAATTTCAATGACGTCTACAGTCAACCATGTTTAAAGAAATGGCAGTGTTTTGAAACTAAGGCTGTAATGAACTGAAAGAAGTATTTTTTACTACGGGCTTTAATGGGTTTAAGGACAGACTTTCTCTTAAGACATATGAGAAGTCATATAAAATTGGTAGTAAAAGGTAGTCAGTATTCAATTGTAATAATATACACATGACAGAGTATGATTGTGGGAACGGATGGCCGAGTGGTGTAGATACTCGACTGTCGACCTGAGAGTCCTCGGTTCTATCCTTGGTGAGAACCATGGGAATTTTTCCAGGTGTCGTTTTGGTGCAAAGTCGTCCTACAAGTCCACCTAACTTTGAATGGGTCACCTGACCTTAAGTTGGGGAAGTAAAAGAGGCTGGGCGTTGTGCTATTGCTAATCACACACAATTCCTTCATATGCCAAGGTTAAACTGAAACAGATGAATTCTGCACTTCATTGAATGAAGGGCACCAGAACATCCGTTCCATTAGTGGTTTCTGGGTTCTAAGAGATTTTATCTCCACCTTACAGGGACTTCTCACACAAACACACACACACACACACACACACACACACAACAGAGAACAAGTTAATCCCAAGAGAAAGAAAATAGTTTTTAGAACAATATTCTTTGGCTTTTTTTTACGTTCTCTAATATAATTTTTTGTGTTATATGGTTATCAGTGTATGAGTACATTACGTACTATGTTTATTATCAGTGTTTGAGTACATTACGTAGTATGTTTATTATCAGTGTATGAGTACATTACGTACTATGTCTATTATCAGTGTTTGAGTACATTACATACTATGTCTATTATCAGTGTTTGAGTACATTACGTACTATGTCTATTATCAGTGTATGAGAACATTACGTACTATGTCTATTATCAGTGTGTGAGTACATTACGTACTATGTCTATTCAAATTTATAGCCAAACGAGAGATCCGGTCTTCAGACTCGGGGACACAAATCCCGGGGGCGGGAGGGGCACGAGGTTGACAAGGTCGAGCAGCCATGAGCCAAGAATCTCTTATGATTATTTTCTGAAATAGAACAGACTTTCTCCCCCCCCCCCCCCAAACTGCCATTTTATTTTATTTTTTTCATTTCTTCTCATTCTTTCTATCCCCAACTCTCTCTCTCTCCCTTTTGTTCAGCTTCCGATCGTAGTTTTTCATTTATTTTTTTTTTCATCTTCTACATTTTCCTTTTTTTTTAACATGTGGTCTCCCGAAAATAACTAGTCAATAATACAACTGCTAGTTAGGGGTTGTGAAATCGGGAAGTCAGTGCTTTTTGCTTTAAGAGGATATAGGCAAGAAAGATGGAAGACTTACCAAAGAAGAGGAAAATAAATGACACATTGAAGATTTAGGGTAAGATTAAAAATACAACGTATAGTTTTACAAGCAGGTACTTTTGCATGTGAACAGTATGAGTTACGAAGTATAGTTTTAGAAGCAAGTCTGCGAAATATGAGCATTATGGTATATAAAGCATTGTTTTCTAACAAGCATATACAAGACAACAGGCTGATTTATAAAGTATGGCTTTTATCCATTTTTATCTAAAAAAAATATTGGGATATTGGGCTGTTTTCCATAGCCCGCGGGCCATGAACCGCCCATTTGGGCTGTTTCCCATAGCCAGCGGGCCATAAATCGCCCATTTGGGCTGTTTCCCATAACCCGCGGGCCATGAACCGCCCTTTTGGGCTGTTTCCCATAGCCCGCGGGCCATGAACCGCCCATTTGGGCTGTTTCCCATATCCCGCGGAACATGAACGGCCCATTTGGGCTGTTTCCCAAAGCCCGCACTTTCGTTCTTGAGTACATTTAATTTATATAAGATTATATAAACACTCCTTTTATCTGATTGTGAACCAGCCCCCAGTGTCAAATTTGTTATAATTGGGCAGAAACTAGGAATCCACCGTGGCCCGCAATTCAAAACGTTTGCCTACCCATGATTAGGCCAATAAGCATTTTAAAGCATTTCTTTAGACCAGTGCTTCTCAAAGTGGTGGGCCGCAGCCCCCTAGGGGGCCTTGGACTGTCCGGAGGGGGGGCGTGGAATTTCGGTAAATGTGACACATAAAATATAATTAACCTAATGTATTGTATGCAAATAGTATTAATATATGTTTAAAGTAATATCTAGTTTATTTTATATGTTGCATCCTTTCACTCTTTCATTGTTAACATAAGAAAAGGCATGTATTGACTAGTAAAAGTTTGCATTTAGAGGTTTAAAATTATAAATTTAAGCAATCTAAACCAACAAACAAAAAATAGGGGGGCCGCGACATATTGATTGGCGTTCTAAGGGGGGGCCGTGACTTCAAAAAGGTTGAGAAGCACTGCTTTAGAAGATATCTTTTAGAAAAATGTGGTCTGATGCAGCTCATAGAGTCGCATGTGGCTCTTCGTAGGACTCCAAAAATTTTTTCCATAAATAATGTAAAAAAAACTGAACATCCAGCGGCTGTTTACGATTTTACACTATTACAAAATATGCGGTATGCGGCTACCATTGGTGGTTCGCAGAGACGTACCAAGGGTTGGGGGAGGGGGGCTCTAATTCGAAAGTCCCTCCCGGGCCCCAGCTTCAGGGTGGGGCCCCAAAAATATTATTTTACATTAAATATTAAGTACATTGTCTCATGTTATGGTGTCAAATAACAAAATGCAGGGGCCCCCAAAGAGGCCAAGCCCCCCCCCTCCACGGGCCCCCAAATCCCTAGGTTCTGCACTGGTGGTTCATAGGATCTAAGAGAATTTATCTCATCCCTTACAAGGACTTCACACAGCATTGGTCTAGTTAATCATTGGTCATGTTAATTGTAGGAAACTAAAGTATCAATAATTATTTATAAAAACTGTTCTTATATATAGGTCGAGTACATGGAATGTAATTTAGAAGAATATAAAAGTGTTATACTAGAAGACATGAAGAATAGGAAGAAAGTTTCAAGTTTCACTGTAAAATCTACTTACCAGAATGTAAAATGATGGTAGATTTGTATAAGTTGTAGCACAGTTTGTTGATTACTTTCTGGTTTCCTTCGATGCACACACAAAAAGTTCACTCTTATAAATATCTGAATTGTGAAGTATAAATATCCCAAATCAAAAGTAAGAATAAAAGATCAAAGACTTGCTCCATCGGAAGATCCTTTAAGTATTAAAATCCTTTTAGTATTTGTTTCAGCGGGTTATTAAAATCCTGACATAAAAAAAAAACAAAGAAAAAAAAATGATAATAACATAATCAAACTACTTGGTTCATACGTGTATGGGGGAGTGAATTGGTCATTGAATACAATTATTAAATTCAAATAATAAACAAATGGCCCTATTCCAGGGCACGGCGGAAAACGGGCATTGTAAAGAGTGCGGCGCATGTAAACCCACCAAGAGGAAATCGGGCATTGTAAAGCGTGCGGTGCATGTAAAACCCACCAAGAGGAAATCGGACTCTGTAAAGCGTGCGGCGCATGTAAAACCCACCAAGGGGAAATCAGACTTTGTAAAGCGTGCGGTGCATGTAAACCCACCAAGAGGAAATCGGACTCTGTAAAGCGTGCGGCGCATGTAAAACCCACCAAGGGGAAATCGGACTTTGTAAAGCGTGCGGTGCATGTAAACCCACAAAGAGGAAAGGGTTGGCATTTTTTTGATTAGGTTCATTCCAAGAATCGTGTTTAATGAATGAGACACCAGGTGGACCCCCCCCCCCCCAACTCTTGGATCTGCATGTGATGTCCTTGAACTTAATATGCCAGCCCTGTCCGCCTATATACACACAGATCTAATTATCTGTAGAACTAGCCCCGGGGTGGTTGGGGGGGGGGGGAGATTGGGTGAAACTTTTTTCCATAATTCTTTACGGCATGTGAGCGACATTTTTCCCCCCACCACCCCCAAACACCTTCCTGCAGTTTCGCTTTATTTCTTTTTAATTTTTCATTATGTCTGTATTTTTCCCCATTATTGCTGCGGAATTTAATGTTAACCCCATTTCGGGAGGAGGGGGGGGGGTGATTTACTCAGCTTGGCGGCCAACACCTGATCTAACCCATTGTCTCCCTCCTCCCCCCCCCCTCTCTCTCTCTCTCTCTCTCTCCCCCAACCCACATACGCCCCTCCCCCTTCCCCTCCTCAGGGATATAGACAAATGCAACAATGAAACAAAGAGCAGAAAATAAATAAAAACAAAACAATATTAATATATAAATATATATATTTATATATATTAATTTCAATATTTAATTCAGAATAAAGCAAGACAGATCGTATCGACAGTGTCATGCAATGACAGTTGAACGGATAGAGTTCACTTGAGCGGGTAGAGTTGACTGATACCGACAGAAGTCATTCACGTGATGAGCACGGAGGAAGAAAACACGTAGGAAGGGGTGGGCGGGGGGGAGAGGAAGTTGGGGAAGGGAAGCTATTAGTAATATATTATAGACTTCAACTGTCATATACTTAACGAAAAAAAAATATTCTTTTATGACGTTCTAGTGCCGAGATGTACAAATATGTCGTCTGCTAATTTTTGTTTTAATAACAGAGACATTTTATATTTCAAGAAAAGAATAGAATGACGTTTATATACACCACTGGTTCTAACATTAGGATAATTCGCGACCTACATTTTTTATTGTTATGTTCTCTCGGCCTACCTCAATAGAATAACTAGTCGAAGAAGAGAATCTAATTATCACTAATTCAATATATATATATATATATATATATATATATATATATCATATATAATAATACTCATTTCCAGCGTGCGTTAAATCGAAAGTAAAGAATGAATACAACAGTATTCCAGTTTAAAATACAACCATGAAAAAAATCGGATCTGCCCAAAACCAAAAAAAAAATAACCTAGCCTACCGATCAAGCATTAGGGGATATAACTCTATGCAAAGGTTTTGCAGGGTACAGCTAGTATATATATATATATATATATATATATATATATATATATATGACATATTCCGTTTCACTATACAAATGAACATACTTTCACATGTAGAGAAATCAATTTGTAAACATTTGCCTCCCCATTAACTGGTGAATCGCGTTCCACACCCTGAGAACACGTTCATATAGGTCATGTTTTTAATGAACAACACGTTTTAGAGAATAGATTTATTTGTGAACAGGTGAAATATGCATAAATCTACCTAGGGCAGATGCTAATAAGAGTTGCTTAGCTTTACATTGTAATTTTCTCCATCACATACAGATACAAACTAATTTCTTTCACTCTGTCCTGATGTCGTCCTTCCAACAGCTACAAATTTTTATTGCAGGTTATTTTGATATTTTCTTTTATTGCTCAACAAATCGGAATGTCCTGGAATGACAGACACGTTTTGCTTGCTGTCTTCATTACCCTTGGGCCACACAGATATATATACACACTCACACACAAACACACACACGCGCAGGCTAGCGCGCGCACACGCACACACACACAGAATTATCAACTTTTCCAAGTTGAGTCATTGTGTTTTTTTATTCATTGCTCATACAGAAAAATAATGTATTTCAGCACACATTTACAAAAACGTGAATCAAAATAGCATATCATTTACAGCATATTATTTATAGCATATTATTTATTGCATAAATTTTATAGCTTATTATTTATAGCATATAATTTATAACATATTGTTTATAGCACATTATTTATCGCATATAATTTACATCACATTATTTACAGCATATTATTTACAGCATATTATTTACAGCATATTATTTACAGCATATTATTTACAGCATATTATTTACAGCATATTATTTACAGCATATTATTTACAGCATATTATTTACAGCATATTATTTACAGCATATTATTTACAGCATATTATTTACAGCATACTGCTAGAGCAGATAAAAACCAACGGCTTCGCTGAAACGTCTAAATACTTGCAGTCGATAAACTATTCCCAATAAACTCAATATAATTACGTCACCATAGTCTCTGATGAAGCTATTCCATAGTTAAACTGAAATCGATCTTTGACCCTCACTGCTGACAATACTACTTCATTAAGGTTTATACTTGTTCGTATTTGAAAATGCCCGTATCTCTTTATGCCAGGCGGGATTCCAATTTTAAATGATCGTTCAATGTGTTTTATATTTTCTTGAAGAATATGACGATACATTTGTCTGAGTTTTTTGCACATGCGCTAAACTAGCGTAACAGGGGCCGACCATCAGTGCACATGCAGAGAAAGTTGATCGGGCGCTTAGTGTATATAAAACTGTGCACACGTATAAGTATCACACAATAAGGTATCGAAGGAGAACTCACACGCTGACCGTAATAGCATATAGAGGGCGCTCACGTTTGGGCCAATATAACATATCGAGGGCACTCACATTCAGGCAACTATAACATATGAAGAGCACATACATTTGAGGAAATGAAGTATATCTGGTGCACATATATTTTACCCACTAAATTATTATGAGTGGACATACATATGGACCATTTAAGTACACAGAGTGCACATACATAAGAACCACTAACATACATAAGAACCACTAACAAACATAAGAACCACTAACAAACATAAGAACCACTAACATACATAAGAACTACTAACATACATAAGAGCCACTAACATACATAAGAACCACTAACATACATAAGAGCCACTAACATACATAAGAACCACTAACTTACATAAGAACCACTAACTTACATAAGAACTACTTTATTTTTTAATGTTTTGTGCTCTTTTTTGATTATTGAAAGCTATTAGCTAATTTTTTTATTTTTTTTTTAAATGGAGGAAAAAGAAAGTAAAAAAAAAACTACATCCGTTCTGACGCATCTAAGAACTGTGTCAATGAGGCATCTCTCCACTTCCTGGTCCTCAAATTAACAACCAATCAGGAGTGTCAATGCTCTGCGCCATTTTAAAATGTGTACTCCAGTTTTGAAACGGGCAAAAGACGCAGGCGAAGGATTGCTTTTTTTTTTTTGCTCGGGGTATGTCTGTGACGTCATATTTTTTTACGTCATCGTGAGTTGAATGACGTCACTATTTCAGAACGCCTCTCACCATAAAGGGAAAAAAAAGTATTAAAGACTAGTTTACGATTTGATTTGTTGTGGTTGTGTAGATAGATAGCACGACCGGCGTAGAGTGTGTGTGTGTGTTATAGGTTTAAAAGGTCAAATGAAAGAAATAAAATAAAAAAAAAATAGGCCCATATATTTAGGACGACCCTAACACACACAAACACTAACACGCATGCGCGCGCACTCACCTACGCGAACACTCAAGCGCGCGCCCACACGCGCGCAGGCCCAACCGACAGAAATTTCGGGCCCCTGGGTAAAGGCTGTCACGGGCGCCCACCCCCCGTGCTGATAAAACCTAAAACCCAAAAACTCGCCCCAAAACTCACCGGGCCCCTTTCCCTGCCCCCCACTCTCGGCGGCACTGCACGCGCGCAAACGCAAGTGCACATACACACACACGTGCATACACATACGCACGCGCTTTCAGACACAAAGACGAGCGCGCTCACACGTACACGTGTACACACACACGCGCGCGCGCACACACACATACACACACACGAGCGCACGCACGTACACACACACAAGCGCACGCGCACACATCTATACATGAACATATACATACTTATCGCGGCTTGTGAGTAACTCTTCATATGACACATATAAACCTATGACACACATAAACCTATGACACACATAAACATCTGTGCTGAGTCATTGCAATTCTTACGTGTCATCTCTCTGAAGTTTATCAAAACTCATCATCCAATCTCTGTGTACATTTGATATTCACAAATCATTGTTTGTTTTGTACTTTTTTTTTTGGACAGCAGACCTCAATTTTTTAAAACTCTCGGTGAACTAAGCGACATACTTGCCCCCCGCCCCCCCCCTCCTTCCCAGCTTGTACAGGTTCATCGAATCCGGATTTAATTTCACGTCAATAAATTTGTTAACCAAAAGAACAAATAAATAAAATATTCTAGGAACAAAGTAAACATCAAAGATATATATATGTATATATATATATATATATATATATATATATATATATATATATATATATATATATATATATATAGGTTGTCAGCTGCACACGTTTCATCAAGATCTAGTCCTACATCTCGGCTGTCTTTGTGAAGCACACGTGTAATTCAAACAAAACCTTCAGCATAATTTTTTTTTTTTTAAGTCTCAACGTCACGTGACACATCTGTGAACTAAAAATAGATCAGCCTCCATTTCAACTTATACAAGAAACAACAACAACAATTTTTTTTTTTATAAGAACGTCCTCGAGGTTTCTTTCTTTTTCTGATTTAAAAATTTATTGGACGTTTATTATTATTATTTTTTTATATTTTTTTTGTACATTTCCCAGACAAATTTATACGACAAATTTATTTCTGGTTTCTTTTAGTTTTAACTTTTTATTGTGTGTTGTTTTTGCAGAACATTTTTCCTGCAGGGATAATTTTCTGGCACGTATCATTTTGTTTTTTTTTCTTTATACTTTCATTCTATCACTCATACATTTCCGTTATTCAAATCTCATTCATGACGTTTTGTTTTTATGGAATTCTTTGTTTCAGAAGGTTGGATTTGTTTAGATTTCAATTTGGTCTTTAGTTAGAAAGAATAAAAGAAAGGAGCGCAAAACAACAGTGCGATGTTCACTAGTTCAGAAAAAAAACCCACAAAAAAGAGCATTCAGTAATATCTGGTAACCATTTCAGACGCCTGAAGCAGCTAGTAAGACTTTGAACATTGAAGTCTGTAAAAGGACTTCTTTGACACTAATTTCGTTTTTCAGGGGAATTTGTTATTTTTAAATAAAGAAACAAAACTAAAATATACATTTCGTAAAAGACAAGGTAAAAAACAGCTCAAAATGATATATAGTTATGTACTTATGTTGAAGAAGCAAAGATATCTTCTATACTCTGAGGTTAAATATAGTGATGATGTCTATAGCTAATATATGTACAATATGGCGTCAAAAATAGTGATCATCATACTATATAGAGACCAATATGTCGCTCTTACATCACACTACATAAAGACCGTTATGTCGCTCTTACATCACACTACATAAAGACCATTATGTCTCTCTTACATCACACTACATAAAGACCATTATGTCTCTCTTACATCACACTACATAAGACCATTATGTCGCTCTTACATCACACTACATAAAGACCATTATGTCGCTCTTACATCACACTACATAAAGACCATTATGTCGCTCTTACATCACACTACATAAAGACCATTATGTCGCTCTTACATCACACTACATAAAGACCATTATGTCGCTCTTACATCACACTACATAAAGACCATTATGTCGCTCTTACATCACACTACATAAAGACCATTATGTCTCTCTTACATCACACTACATAAAGACCATTATGTCGCTCTTACATCACACTACATAAAGACCATTATGTCGCTCTTACATCACACTACATAAAGACCATTATGTCGCTCTTACATCACATTACATAAAGACCATTATGTCGCTCTTACATCACACTACATTAAGACCGGAGCTGTCGTAAGTTACAAAGAGCTTCCGGAACTGACAATATTTTACTTTCATGTTGAAAATTAGTTGAGCTGAGGCTGATTTAATTGATGGAGAGTCGGGACCCCGAGCTGTGAAGAACCCCTTCAAGATACACCTTTGCATCCTATAGTGCGTGACTGATGCTTCAAGGGGTCCCCATATTTTCTTCAGCTCCCGCGGCCTTAACTGGTCTTAGTCCGTCTCTAGAATTATGAGAATGACATATTATTTAAAAGTCATCTTAAGATGGTGAAGCTAGATATAGTGAACTAACTGTAGATGTGATAGTAGATAGTGATACATAGTGATAGTAGATAGTGGTAGTAGATAGTGGTACATGGTGATAGTAGATAGTGGTGGTAGATAGCGGTAGAAGATAGTGATACATAGTGATAGTAGATAGTGGTAGTAGATAGTGGTAGAAGATAGTGGTACATAGTGATAGTAGATAGTGGTAGTAGATAGTGGTAGTAGAAGATAGTGATACATAGTGATAGTAGATAGTGGTAGTAGATAGTGGTAGTAGAAGATACTGATACATAGTGATAGTAGATAGTGGTAGTAGATAGTGGTAGTAGACAGTGGTAGAAGATAGTGGTACATAGTGATAGTAGATAGTGGTAGTAGATAGTGGTAGTAGAAGATTGTGATACATAGTGATAGTAGATAGTGGTAGTAGATAGTGGTAGTAGAAGATTGTGATACATAGTGATAGTAGATAGTGGTATTTGTTAGTGGTAGTAAATAGTGATAGTAGATAGTGTTAGTAAATAGTGGTACATAATTGTAGCACATAGTGGAAAAAAGATTTAGTTCAGGCTATAGTCATATTTGCTCAATAATTGTTCCAACACGATACAACTGTTCCAGGACAGCAAAGTTAAAACGACACGGGTTGAACAAAGTTCCTTAATACCGCGATACGCGTTTCATTGGTCCACTCATTACGACATACCGATGGCGTCAATACGAGTAAACGCCTTAAGAATTCTCCTTGAGTTGGCATACTGAACTCCATGCAAAAAAAAAAAGGAAATGAGAAATATGTACAGAAATATGTACAGAAATATGTACAGAAATATGTACAGAAATATGTACAGCTGTTAACATCTTATGGTAATAAGAATATTATTTGAATTGTGGAAGGCTAAACGCGTATCTTATGTGATAGCCTACATATTGTCATTCTGATTGCGAAATTAAGCCATTTGGGGTGGGCGGGGGGGGGGGGAGTGGGGTTCAAGCCTGAGGCCTAGGCTAGCATTAATCCGGCCCTGCCGGTGTCAGAGTCAAAATAAACTTGGAATAATCGCCAATTTAAATGCTCTGGGGAATGTGCCATACTCTATTGGTGGGCATCTTAAAATGTAGGCTTATGTTGTTCAGAGGTATGGGGAAGTATTATAAGGGGATCTAAATAGCCGGGTTCCCTGTTAATTTGAGTCTAAATCAGGAAATTATGGATTATATTTGGGGAAACCTGATCAACGGGCGTCTCTTGGGCTATATAGCCGCAGTGCCGAAGAGTCAATCGGATAGACTGAATAGACAGAAGGTGACACACATTAAGAAAGCCACAGATGGACAGAAAAACGAACAGAGAAAGCAAACCAACATAATAGTTGTGTGGCTTGCGGTGGCGGTGAAAGATTGTTGAAAATAATGATATAATAATTATTATTAATTTTAATAATAATTTGGCTTTTTTTTTCTTCTTTTTGACCTTTCCATTTCTCTAAAATACAATTTTCCATAAAAAAAAATTGTAACTGCAATCATCAAGATGTTTGTGATCGTGTTTGCCTCAGGTGTATAATTTAGCCTTTATGTTTTTAATTGTTTAAAATCTGGCAACTAGCGTGCTGTTTTTTGGAACCCACAAACTTGCCTGGTAGCGTCAACAGCAAGCAACAAACTACATTCTCCGCTACTGAAGATTTACTGCCCTTGAGCTCGTCTGAAAGTTGTTAGTGAATTTCTCACGGCGTTGGTTTTCCCCCACAAAACTTAAATCCTCTTGCAATTAATTACTTCACATAAACGACATCAGATATAGTACAGTTTATACACAGTATTACATTATAATATATAGACGAATAACAGACAATGTGGACAAATAAATTGAGCTACATATAAAAATGAGCGCGAAATTCATACTTCAGTAAGAAAGAAAAAAAAAGGGGGACATAAATATTGAAAGGAATAATTAACTCCCTTGAGAGCGTGCTATTTTTAGAAACATCTCAATCATGAAAAACAGTTTATTTTGTTTTCAACCTGTTTATTTGTATCGGAACCAAGGCCGTACCCAGGATTTTGTTTGGGGGGGGGGGGCTGTGCGGCTTGGGGGGGGGGCTGTGCGGAGAGTTTTATATAAGAAAAAATTGGAACACAATGATAAAGAAGTAACCCTTACAGATACTGCACGGGTCAGTCTCTGTACCTATGTAATTATCTATTTCCCTTTCAATCAATCTTCATATTATCAAAGTCAACTAATATGTAATGTTCTCATTATGTTCTCATAATGTAGTACAAAATAAAATGTGGACGGATGGTCGAGTGGTGTAGATGATCGACAGTCTCCCTGAGAGTCCAGGGTTCGATCCTAGGTGAGAACCAAGTGAATATTCCCAGGATGTGAAAGTTGCCTTAAGTCCCACAAGTCCACACTGACATTTAAATGGGTACCCGACTTAAGCCGGGGAAGTAAAGACGGCAACGCGTTGTGCACAATCCCTTCATATGCCTTGTTTACATTAACAGATGAACTCTATACATCATCTGCTCTGATTGTCCTCTAGGAATAAGGGAACTTTACTTTACTTACAAACTAAATTAGTCAAAAAAAAATCATAAATGAAATATTGTTAAAAGCTGTAAAAAAACATCGTTTAGCAGAACAGCTTTGAAAGAAACAACTTGAGATAGGCTGTTTACTGTATCATTTCATTTTTCTGAGCTCTTTTAATGTTTGCTGTCACATATATTTGTAAACAAATAAATTACGATCAAGTGAAACAGCGATACAAATATTAAAAGCATTAACAACGGAGAATATTTCGAGATGTAGTACCAACGCAGTAAGACAGATTTTATCGTAACTAAATACGAACTTGAATTACATATTCCAAAACGGACATTTTTGACGAATTACCGGGATTTTTATCGACCGGAAAATTATCAGGTCAAAACAAAAAAAATCATCCATCATGTGTGACGTATAAAGTCCCTGAAAATCCAGAACATTTTTTTTTCAACGGAGATACGACAATGACGTCATTATTTTTGGTGTAAAAAAAAGGTAAAAAAAAAAAATAAATCATGGAATTCTTCAGCATGGAAAAAAAGAAAGAACCTAAATATAGGTCAGGTGATACTAGTTGTTGGCTGGCGCTGTTCATGCCATGGAGGCTGTAATCCAATTGATACTTTATCACGGACGCTAAATTACTGGTTCCTGTAATCTTCATTTTTTTTCAAGTGTTCTTGATGGGGGGGGGGGGGGGGGAAGAAGGGGGCATGGTTGAACGACGCATTTCTTGCGCAAACGTGCCCAAAGGAATCGAGCACATTAGCACAATGAGTAGCGATCGCTCACGCTTACCAGCGAAACCATTCTAATTTAAGATTCCAGATATATGTGTGAGTAAATACATATTATTAAATTTAGTACCACACTCTCCAATACCATTCTATTCAGTACCACACTTTCTAATACCATTCTATTCAGTACCACACTCTCTAATACCATTCTATTCAGTACCATACTCTCTAATACCATTCTATTCAGTACCATACTCTCTAATACCATTCTATTCAGTACCACACTCTCTAATACCATTCTATTCAGTACCCTCCAGTACTACTTTCTCTAGTTCCAAGCGTATTTACCACACTCTTCAGTATTCGACTCTGCAGTACCACATTCTCCAGTACCACACTGTACAGCACCACACTCTTCTTCAGTAGCCGACCCTGCAGTAGAACAACTGTCATCCAACGGTTTATTTCAACATTGAACGATTTATTTTTCGCACACAAGAAAATTCAATTATTTGCTAATCTCCAATATTTTTAATAAAATAATTGAGTGGATGTGCCCGATGGAATCATTGTTATATAAACTCATACTTTTGATTATGAATATTATGTGTGTGTCTTTACTACATCGAAATCATATTAAATTGATTACAGCAGCCAACTATACTCTTAATATTTCAATAACAGCCAGAATCGTAGAATAAAATCATTTTCTTTTATTGGTCTGACGTGTACCAGTGATTTCTAAATCAGCCCAATCCCACAAACAAACAAAAATATTTTATTAATTCGTCTTTTATCTTTATTAATCATGGAGATGAATCGTCTGTTTTATTATCTATCTAATTGATCTATTTTTCAATAATCTGAACAATCTATCTGTCGGTCCATCTATATTCATATGTTACAGCCAATGGACTGATTTGCCACGCCTACATCAGAGGTTCTCAGACTATTTCACTTTGTTGCTAGTTTTTTTGGTCGCCCCAAACTTTTGAAGAATAGAGGGCTGGGTTATTGGTCAATTAGAGCGCCTGGCTGCCGACGTGAGAATCCCGGGTTCGATCCTCGGTGAGAACCAACGGGAATTTACTCAGGTCTTGGTGAAAGTTGCTTGAAAGTCCAACAAGTCCAAGCAGCTTTAAACGGGTCACCTGACTTAAAGTTGGGGAAGTAAAGGCGACTGCGCACTGTGCTAACCTCACAATCCCTTCATGTGCCGTGGTTATAGAAACTGATGAATTCTACACTTCATCTGCCCCAATGACCCTTCAGGGTTAAGGGAACCCAACTACTTACTTACAACCCGTACAATTGGGAGCGCTGCCATATTATGTAACAAATGTTAAAACGCTGTGGATTGGACAAATCAAAATAACAATAAATCTATCAGCATGTCATCTATTGGCTAATAAAACAAACCATACAAGGTCAATAACATATTGATAATATATCGTTGGTAATAATTTATTTATTATTTTCATTTCTAGTCTAAGTTTTTTTTGTTTTTTTTTTAAAAAAACATTGAAGAAAAACAAAATCAAGCTTATTTTATGAAGCGTGATAAATGACCAAATTAAATTATCTATCACTCCAACATCATGAATGAGCAATACGCTTAAGATAAAACAGCTCTACAGTTTTTATGCCTCCATTTCACCCCCAATGTATCAGCCGGAAACATGTTTAATTTAAAGAGCCCTTACTGGGTCTGGTTTCTATGACGAGAAATTATGGCTTCCCTTTCGCAGACTGTTCAATTACGGCTTTATTTTTTCCTTTCGGTTCTCTTTCTTTTCGGGGTTTCCCGAAAAGGTGAAAATGAAACCAAAAAAAAAATCATGACTTCCGAATTCGGAAAGCATTTGGGCGATATCAGTATCCATTAACACCAAAACTCACATAACTTTACACTTTCTTTTTATTTCTTTTGGTCTGCAAGATAAATGCCAGGAACATGACTGTTACCGTGGACCTCTTTATGCAATGTGTGGTCATTGTTGGAGAGCTGGTACAGGGGCCTGATGGACGGAAGGGGGTCATTGGTCAATTAAAAACAGTCCGAGAATTATGTCTAGTGATAATGGAGAAATGGCAAGCAGAGCCCTTTTTTTCTAATACGGTAGTCGAGGGTTCTAGAAAGAAATAACTTCCATCGAATCCTGGATATTTTATAAAAAAAAATAAAAAAATAAAATCTAATTATTTAGATTTTTGAAATTTATAATCAACCCCAGACCAGCGTTTGGTAGAGACATTCCATTCAACATACACACAAGTAAATAGTGATATTATATGCGTGCTGTATATTTAATGTGTACTGTATATTTAATGTGTACTGTATATTTAATGTGTACTGTTTATTTAATGTGTACTGTATATTTAATGTCTACTGTATAATTAATGTGTACTGTATATTTAATGTGTGCTGTATATTTAATGTGTACTGTATATTTAATGTGTACTGTATATTTAATGTGTGCTGTATATTTAATGTGTACTGTATATATGGAGTGTGCTGTATATTTAATGTGTGCTGTATATTTAATGTGTGCTGTATATATGAAGTGTGCTGTATATTTAATGTGTGCTGTATATTTAATGTGTGCTGTATATATGAAGTGTGCTGTATATTTAATGTCTACTGTATATTTAATGTGTACTGTATATTTAATTTGTGCTGTATATTTAATGTGTGCTGTGTATTTAATGTCTACTGTATATTTAATGTGTGCTGTATATTTAATGTGTGCTGTATGTTTAATGTGTGCTGTATATTTAATGTGTGCTGTATATTTAATGTGTACTGTATATATGAAGTGTGCTGTATATTTAATGTCTACTGTATATTTAATGTGTACTGTATATTTAATGTGTGCTGTATATTTAATGTGTACTGTATATTTAATGTGTACTGTATATTTAATGTCTACTGTATATTTAATGTGTACTGTATATTTAATGTCTCCTGTATATTTAATGTGTACTGTATATTTAATGTCTACTGTATATTTAATGTGTGCTGTATATTTAACGTGTGCTGTATATTTAATGTGTGCTGTATATTTAATGTGTACTGTATATTTAATGTGTACTGTATATTTAATGTGTGCTGTATGTTTAATGTGTGCTGTATATTTAATGTGTGCTGTATATATGAAGTGTGCTGTATATTTAATGTGTGCTGTATATTTAATGTGTGCTGTATATATGAAGTGTGCTGTATATTTAATGTCTACTGTATATTTAATGTGTACTGTATATTTAATTTGTGCTGTATATTTAATGTGTACTGTATATTTAATGTCTACTGTATATTTAATGTGTACTGTATATTTAATGTCTACTGTATATTTAATGTGTACTGTATATTTAATGTCTACTGTATATTTAATGTGTACTGTATATTTAATGTGTGCTGTATATTTAATGTGTGCTGTGTAATTAATGTCTACTGTATATTTAATGTGTGCTGTATATTTAATGTGTGCTGTATGTTTAATGTGTGCTGTATATTTAATGTGTGCTGTATATTTAATGTGTACTGTATATATGAAGTGTGCTGTATATTTAATGTCTACTGTATATTTAATGTGTACTGTATATTTAATGTCTACTGTATATTTAATGTGTGCTGTATATTTAACGTGTGCTGTATATTTAATGTGTGCTGTATATTTAATGTGTACTGTATATTTAATGTGTACTGTATATTTAATGTGTGCTGTATGTTTAATGTGTGCTGTATATTTAATGTGTGCTGTATATATGAAGTGTGCTGTATATTTAATGTGTGCTGTATATTTAATGTGTGCTGTATATATGAAGTGTGCTGTATATTTAATGTCTACTGTATATTTAATGTGTACTGTATATTTAATTTGTGCTGTATATTTAATGTGTACTGTATATTTAATGTGTGCTGTATATTTAATGTGTACTGTATATTTAATGTGTACTGTATATATGAAGTGTGCTGTATATTTAATGTGTACTGTATATTTAATGTGTACTGTATATATGAAGTGTGCTGTATATTTAATGTCTACTGTATATTTAATGTGTACTGTATATTTAATGTGTGCTGTATATTTAATGTGTACTGTATATTTAATGTGTACTGTATATTTAATGTCTACTGTATATTTAATGTGTACTGTATATTTAATGTCTCCTGTATATTTAATGTGTGCTGTATATTTAATGTCTACTGTATATTTAATGTGTGCTGTATATTTAACGTGTGCTGTATATTTAATGTGTGCTGTATATTTAATGTGTACTGTATATTTAATGTGTACTGTATATTTAATGTGTACTGTATATATGAAGTGTGCTGTATATTTAATGTGTGCTGTATATTTAATGTGTGCTGTATATTTAATGTGTGCTGTATATTTAATGTGTACTGTATATATGAAGTGTGCTGTATATTTAATGTGTGCTGTATATTTAATGTGTGCTGTATATTTAATGTGTGCTGTATATTTAATGTGTGCTGTATATTTAATGTGTACTGTATATATGAAGTGTGCTGTATATTTAATGTGTGCTATATATTTAATGTGTGCTGTATATTTAATGTGTACTGTATATTTAATGTGTGCTGTATATTTAATGTGTGCTGTATATTTAATGTGTGCTGTATATTTAATGTGTACTGTATATATGAAGTGTGCTGTATATTTAATGTGTGCTGTATATTTAATGTGTGATGTATATTTAATGTGTGCTGTATATTTAATGTGTGCTGTATATTTAATGTGTGCTGTATATTTAATGTCTACTGTATATTTAATGTGTGCTGTATATTTAATGTGTGCTGTATATTTAATGTGTGCTGTATATTTAATGTGTGCTGTATATTTAATGTGTTCTGTATATTTAATGTGTGCTGTATATTTAATGTGTGCTGTATATTTAATGTGTTCTGTATATTTAATGTGTGCTGTATATTTAATGTGTGCTGTATATTTAATGTGTGCTGTATATTTAATGTGTACTGTATATATGAAGTGTGCTGTATATTTAATGTGTGCTGTATATTTAATGTGTGCTGTATATTTAATGTGTGCTGTATATTTAATGTCTACTGTATATTTAATGTGTACTGTATATTTAATGTGTGCTGTATATTTAATGTGTGCTGTATATTTAATGTGTGCTGTATATTTAATGTGTGCTGTATATTTAATGTGTGCTGTATACATGAAGTGTGCTGTATATTTAATGTGTGCTGTATATTTAATGTGTGCTGTATATTTAATGTGTGCTGTATATTTAATGTGTGCTGTATATTTAATGTGTACTGTATATATGAAGTGTGCTGTATATTTAATGTGTGCTGTATATATGAAGTGTGCTGTATATTTAATGTGTGCTGTATATTTAATGTGTGCTGTATATATGAAGTGTGCTGTATATATGAAGTGTGCTGTATATTTAATGTCTACTGTATATTTAATGTGTACTGTATATTTAATTTGTGCTGTATATTTAATGTGTGCTGTGTATTTAATGTCTACTGTATATTTAATGTGTGCTGTATATTTAATGTGTGCTGTATGTTTAATGTGTGCTGTATATTTAATGTGTGCTGTATATTTAATGTGTACTGTATATATGAAGTGTGCTGTATATTTAATGTCTACTGTATATTTAATGTGTACTGTATATTTAATGTGTGCTGTATATTTAATGTGTACTGTATATTTAATGTGTACTGTATATTTAATGTCTACTGTATATTTAATGTGTACTGTATATTTAATGTCTCCTGTATATTTAATGTGTACTGTATATTTAATGTCTACTGTATATTTAATGTGTGCTGTATATTTAACGTGTGCTGTATATTTAATGTGTGCTGTATATTTAATGTGTACTGTATATTTAATGTGTACTGTATATTTAATGTGTGCTGTATGTTTAATGTGTGCTGTATATTTAATGTGTGCTGTATATATGAAGTGTGCTGTATATTTAATGTGTGCTGTATATTTAATGTGTGCTGTATATATGAAGTGTGCTGTATATTTAATGTCTACTGTATATTTAATGTGTACTGTATATTTAATTTGTGCTGTATATTTAATGTGTACTGTATATTTAATGTGTGCTGTATATTTAATGTGTACTGTATATTTAATGTGTACTGTATATATGAAGTGTGCTGTATATTTAATGTGTACTGTATATTTAATGTGTACTGTATATATGAAGTGTGCTGTATATTTAATGTCTACTGTATATTTAATGTGTACTGTATATTTAATGTGTGCTGTATATTTAATGTGTGCTGTGTATTTAATGTCTACTGTATATTTAATGTGTGCTGTATATTTAATGTGTGCTGTATGTTTAATGTGTGCTGTATATTTAATGTGTGCTGTATATTTAATGTGTACTGTATATATGAAGTGTGCTGTATATTTAATGTCTACTGTATATTTAATGTGTACTGTATATTTAATGTCTACTGTATATTTAATGTGTGCTGTATATTTAACGTGTGCTGTATATTTAATGTGTGCTGTATATTTAATGTGTACTGTATATTTAATGTGTACTGTATATTTAATGTGTGCTGTATGTTTAATGTGTGCTGTATATTTAATGTGTGCTGTATATATGAAGTGTGCTGTATATTTAATGTGTGCTGTATATTTAATGTGTGCTGTATATATGAAGTGTGCTGTATATTTAATGTCTACTGTATATTTAATGTGTACTGTATATTTAATTTGTGCTGTATATTTAATGTGTACTGTATATTTAATGTGTGCTGTATATTTAATGTGTACTGTATATTTAATGTGTACTGTATATATGAAGTGTGCTGTATATTTAATGTGTACTGTATATTTAATGTGTACTGTATATATGAAGTGTGCTGTATATTTAATGTCTACTGTATATTTAATGTGTACTGTATATTTAATGTGTGCTGTATATTTAATGTGTACTGTATATTTAATGTGTACTGTATATTTAATGTCTACTGTATATTTAATGTGTACTGTATATTTAATGTCTCCTGTATATTTAATGTGTACTGTATATTTAATGTCTACTGTATATTTAATGTGTGCTGTATATTTAACGTGTGCTGTATATTTAATGTGTGCTGTATATTTAATGTGTACTGTATATTTAATGTGTACTGTATATTTAATGTGTACTGTATATATGAAGTGTGCTGTATATTTAATGTGTGCTGTATATTTAATGTGTGCTGTATATTTAATGTGTGCTGTATATTTAATGTGTACTGTATATATGAAGTGTGCTGTATATTTAATGTGTGCTGTATATTTAATGTGTGCTGTATATTTAATGTGTGCTGTATATTTAATGTGTGCTGTATATTTAATGTGTACTGTATATATGAAGTGTGCTGTATATTTAATGTGTGCTATATATTTAATGTGTGCTGTATATTTAATGTGTACTGTATATTTAATGTGTGCTGTATATTTAATGTGTGCTGTATATTTAATGTGTGCTGTATATTTAATGTGTACTGTATATATGAAGTGTGCTGTATATTTAATGTGTGCTGTATATTTAATGTGTGCTGTATATTTAATGTGTGCTGTATATTTAATGTGTGCTGTATATTTAATGTGTGCTGTATATTTAATGTCTACTGTATATTTAATGTGTGCTGTATATTTAATGTGTGCTGTATATTTAATGTGTGCTGTATATTTAATGTGTGCTGTACATTTAATGTGTCCTGTATATTT
Source organism: Bulinus truncatus (assembly GCA_021962125.1). NCBI lineage: Eukaryota > Metazoa > Mollusca > Gastropoda > Planorbidae > Bulinus > Bulinus truncatus. The sequence continues at coordinate 94,587 of JAGDYQ010000017.1, read as the reverse complement.
AATGTGTGCTGTATATTTAATGTGTGCTGTATATTTAATGTGTTCTGTATATTTAATGTGTGCTGTATATTTAATGTGTGCTGTATATTTAATGTGTGCTGTATATTTAATGTGTACTGTATATATGAAGTGTGCTGTATATTTAATGTGTGCTGTATATTTAATGTGTGCTGTATATTTAATGTCTACTGTATATTTAATGTGTACTGTATATTTAATGTGTGCTGTATATTTAATGTGTGCTGTATATTTAATGTGTGCTGTATATTTAATGTGTGCTGTATATTTAATGTGTGCTGTATACATGAAGTGTGCTGTATATTTAATGTGTGCTGTATATTTAATGTGTGCTGTATATTTAATGTGTGCTGTATATTTAATGTGTGCTATAAATTTAATGTGTGCTGTATATTTAATGTGTGCTGTATATTTAATGTGTGCTGTATATTTAATGTGTACTGTATATATGAAGTGTGCTGTATATTTAATGTGTGTTGTATATTTAATGTGTGCTGTATATTTAATGTGTACTGTATATATGAAGTGTGCTGTATATTTAATGTGTGTTGTATATTTAATGTGTGCTGTATATTTAATGTGTACTGTATATATGAAGTGTGCTGTATATTTAATGTGTGCTGTATGTTTAATGTGTGCTGTATATTTAATGTGTGCTGTATATTTAATGTGTACTGTATATATGAAGTGTGCTGTATATTTAATGTGTGCTGTGTATTTAATGTCTACTGTATATTTAATGTGTGCTGTATATTTAATGTGTCCTGTATATTTAATGTGTGCTGTATATTTAATGTGTACTGTATATTTAATGTGTGCTGTATATTTAATGTCTGCTGTATATTTAATGTGTGCTGTATATTTAATGTGTGCTGTATATTTAAGGTGTGCTGTATAATTAAAGTGTGCTGTATATTTAATGTGTGCTGTATATTTAATGTGTGCTGTATATTTAATGTGTGCTGTATATTTAATGTGTGCTGTATATTTAATGTGTGCTGTATATTTAATGTGTGCTGTATATTTAATGTGTGCTGTATACATGAAGTGTGCTGTATATTTAATGTGTGCTGTATATTTAATGTGTGCTGTATATTTAATGTGTGCTGTATATTTAATGTGTGCTATAAATTTAATGTGTGCTGTATATTTAATGTGTGCTGTATATTTAATGTGTGCTGTATATTTAATGTGTACTGTATATATGAAGTGTGCTGTATATTTAATGTGTGTTGTATGTTTAATGTGTGATGTATATTTAATGTGTGCTGTATATTTAATGTGTACTGTATATATGAAGTGTGCTGTATATTTAATGTGTGCTGTGTATTTAATGTCTACTGTATATTTAATGTGTGCTGTATATTTAATGTGTACTGTATATTTAATGTGTGCTGTATATTTAATGTGTACTGTATATTTAATGTGTGCTGTATATTTAATGTGTGCTGTATATTTAATGTGTGCTGTATATTTAATGTGTGCTGTATATTTAATGTGTGCTGTATATTTAATGTGTGCTGTATATTTAATGTGTGCTATAAATTTAATGTGTGCTGTATATTTAATGTGTGCTGTATATTTAATGTGTGCTGTATATTTAATGTGTACTGTATATATGAAGTGTGCTGTATATTTAATGTGTGTTGTATATTTAATGTGTGCTGTATATTTAATGTGTACTGTATATATGAAGTGTGCTGTATATTTAATGTGTGCTGTATGTTTAATGTGTGCTGTATATTTAATGTGTGCTGTATATTTAATGTGTACTGTATATATGAAGTGTGCTGTATATTTAATGTGTGCTGTATATTTAATGTGTGCTGTATATTTAATGTGTGCTGTATATTTAATGTGTGCTGTATATTTAATGTGCTGTATATTTAATGTGTGCTGTATATTTAATGTGTGCTGTATATTTAATGTGTGCTGTATACATGAAGTGTGCTGTATATTTAATGTGTGCTGTATATTTAATGTGTGCTGTATATTTAATGTGTGCTGTATATTTAATGTGTGCTATAAATTTAATGTGTGCTATATATTTAATGTGTGCTGTATATTTAATGTGTGCTGTATATTTAATGTGTACTGTATATATGAAGTGTGCTGTATATTTAATGTGTGTTGTATGTTTAATGTGTGCTGTATATTTAATGTGTGCTGTATATTTAATGTGTACTGTATATATGAAGTGTGCTGTATATTTAATGTGTGCTGTGTATTTAATGTCTACTGTATATTTAATGTGTGCTGTATATTTAATGTGTACTGTATATTTAATGTGTGCTGTATATTTAATGTGTACTGTATATTTAATGTGTGCTGTATATTTAATGTGTGCTGTATATTTAATGTGTGCTGTATATTTAATGTGTGCTGTATATTTAATGTGTGCTGTATATTTAATGTGTGCTGTATATTTAATGTGTGCTATAAATTTAATGTGTGCTGTATATTTAATGTGTGCTGTATATTTAATGTGTGCTGTATATTTAATGTGTACTGTATATATGAAGTGTGCTGTATATTTAATGTGTGTTGTATATTTAATGTGTGCTGTATATTTAATGTGTACTGTATATATGAAGTGTGCTGTATATTTAATGTGTGCTGTATGTTTAATGTGTGCTGTATATTTAATGTGTGCTGTATATTTAATGTGTACTGTATATATGAAGTGTGCTGTATATTTAATGTGTGCTGTGTATTTAATGTCTACTGTATATTTAATGTGTGCTGTATATTTAATGTGTCCTGTATATTTAATGTGTGCTGTATATTTAATGTGTACTGTATATTTAATGTGTGCTGTATATTTAATGTCTGCTGTATATTTAATGTGTGCTGTATATTTAATGTGTGCTGTATATTTAAGGTGTGCTGTATATTTAAAGTGTGCTGTATATTTAATGTGTGCTGTATATTTAATGTGTGCTGTATATTTAATGTGTGCTGTATATTTAATGTGTGCTGTATATTTAATGTGTGCTGTATATTTAATGTGTACTGTATATATGAAGTGTGCTGTATATTTAATGTGTGTTGTATATTTAATGTGTGCTGTATATTTAATGTGTACTGTATATATGAAGTGTGCTGTATATTTAATGTGTGTTGTATATTTAATGTGTGCTGTATATTTAATGTGTACTGTATATATGAAGTGTGCTGTATATTTAATGTGTGCTGTATGTTTAATGTGTGCTGTATATTTAATGTGTGCTGTATATTTAATGTGTACTGTATATATGAAGTGTGCTGTATATTTAATGTGTGCTGTGTATTTAATGTCTACTGTATATTTAATGTGTGCTGTATATTTAATGTGTCCTGTATATTTAATGTGTGCTGTATATTTAATGTGTACTGTATATTTAATGTGTGCTGTATATTTAATGTCTGCTGTATATTTAATGTGTGCTGTATATTTAATGTGTGCTGTATATTTAAGGTGTGCTGTATATTTAAAGTGTGCTGTATATTTAATGTGTGCTGTATATTTAATGTGTGCTGTATATTTAATGTGTGCTGTATATTTAATGTGTGCTGTATATTTAATGTGTGCTGTATATTTAATGTGTACTGTATATATGAAGTGTGCTGTATATTTAATGTGTGTTGTATATTTAATGTGTGCTGTATATTTAATGTGTACTGTATATATGAAGTGTGCTGTATATTTAATGTGTGCTGTATGTTTAATGTGTGCTGTATATTTAATGTGTGCTGTATATTTAATGTGTACTGTATATATGAAGTGTGCTGTATATTTAATGTGTGCTGTGTATTTAATGTCTACTGTATATTTAATGTGTGCTGTATATTTAATGTGTGCTGTATGTTTAATGTGTGCTGTATATTTAATGTGTGCTGTATATTTAATGTGTACTGTATATATGAAGTGTGCTGTATATTTAATGTGTGCTGTGTATTTAATGTCTACTGTATATTTAATGTGTGCTGTATATTTAATGTGTACTGTATATTTAATGTGTGCTGTATATTTAATGTGTACTGTATATTTAATGTGTGCTGTATATTTAATGTGTGCTGTATATTTAATGTCTGCTGTATATTTAATGTGTGCTGTATATTTAATGTGTGCTGTAAATTTAATGTGTGCTGTATATTTAATGTGTGCTGTATATTTAATGTGTGCTGTATATTTAATGTGTACTGTATATTTAATGTGTGCTGTACATTTAATGTGTGCTGTATATTTAATGTGTGCTGTATATTTAATGTGTGCTGTATATTTAATGTGTGCTGTATATTTAATGTGTGCTGTATATTTAAGGTGTGCTGTATATTTAATGTGTACTGTATATTTAATGTGTGCTGTACATTTAATGTGTGCTGTATATTTAATGTGTGCTGTATATTTAATGTGTGCTGTATATTTAATGTGTGCTGTATATTTAATGTGTGCTGTATATTTAATGTGTGCTGTATATTTAATGTGTGCTGTATGTTTAATGTGTGATGTATATTTAATGTGTGCTGTATATTTAATGTGTACTGTATATATGAAGTGTGCTGTATATTTAATGTGTGCTGTGTATTTAATGTCTACTGTATATTTAATGTGTGCTGTATATTTAATGTGTACTGTATATTTAATGTGTGCTGTATATTTAATGTGTACTGTATATTTAATGTGTGCTGTATATTTAATGTGTGCTGTATATTTAATGTGTGCTGTATATTTAATGTGTGCTGTATATTTAATGTGTGCTGTATATTTAATGTGTGCTGTATATTTAATGTGTGCTATAAATTTAATGTGTGCTGTATATTTAATGTGTGCTGTATATTTAATGTGTGCTGTATATTTAATGTGTACTGTATATATGAAGTGTGCTGTATATTTAATGTGTGTTGTATATTTAATGTGTGCTGTATATTTAATGTGTACTGTATATATGAAGTGTGCTGTATATTTAATGTGTGCTGTATGTTTAATGTGTGCTGTATATTTAATGTGTGCTGTATATTTAATGTGTACTGTATATATGAAGTGTGCTGTATATTTAATGTGTGCTGTATATTTAATGTGTGCTGTATATTTAATGTGTGCTGTATATTTAATGTGTGCTGTATATTTAATGTGTGCTGTATATTTAATGTGTGCTGTATATTTAATGTGTGCTGTATATTTAATGTGTGCTGTATACATGAAGTGTGCTGTATATTTAATGTGTGCTGTATATTTAATGTGTGCTGTATATTTAATGTGTGCTGTATATTTAATGTGTGCTATAAATTTAATGTGTGCTATATATTTAATGTGTGCTGTATATTTAATGTGTGCTGTATATTTAATGTGTACTGTATATATGAAGTGTGCTGTATATTTAATGTGTGTTGTATGTTTAATGTGTGCTGTATATTTAATGTGTGCTGTATATTTAATGTGTACTGTATATATGAAGTGTGCTGTATATTTAATGTGTGCTGTGTATTTAATGTCTACTGTATATTTAATGTGTGCTGTATATTTAATGTGTACTGTATATTTAATGTGTGCTGTATATTTAATGTGTACTGTATATTTAATGTGTACTGTATATTTAGTGTGTGCTGTATATTTAATGTGTGCTGTATATTTAATGTGTGCTGTATATTTAATGTGTGCTGTATATTTAATGTGTATCTGTATATTTAATGTGTGCTATAAATTTAATGTGTGCTGTATATTTAATGTGTGCTGTATATTTAATGTGTGCTGTATATTTAATGTATGTACTGTATATATGAAGTGTGCTGTATATTTAATGTGTGGTGTATATTTAATATGTGTGCTGTATATTTAATGTGTACTGTATATATGAAGTGTTACCGTATATTTAATGTGTGCTGTATGTTTATTAATGTGTGCTGTATATTTAATGTGTGCTGTATATTTAATGTGTACTGTATATATGAAGTGTGCTGTATATTTAATGTGTGCTGTGTATTTAATGTCTACTGTATATTTAATGTGTGCTGTATATTTAATGTGTCCTGTATATTTAATGTGTGCTGTATATTTAATGTGTACTGTATATTTAATGTGTGCTGTATATTTAATGTCTGCTGTATATTTAATGTGTGCTGTATATTTAATGTGTGCTGTATATTTAAGGTGTGCTGTATATTTAAAGTGTGCTGTATATTTAATGTGTGCTGTATATTTAATGTGTGCTGTATATTTAATGTGTGCTGTATATTTAATGTGTGCTGTATATTTAATGTGTGCTGTATATTTAATGTGTACTGTATATATGAAGTGTGCTGTATATTTAATGTGTGTTGTATATTTAATGTGTGCTGTATATTTAATGTGTACTGTATATATGAAGTGTGCTGTATATTTAATGTGTGTTGTATATTTAATGTGTGCTGTATATTTAATGTGTACTGTATATATGAAGTGTGCTGTATATTTAATGTGTGCTGTATGTTTAATGTGTGCTGTATATTTAATGTGTGCTGTATATTTAATGTGTACTGTATATATGAAGTGTGCTGTATATTTAATGTGTGCTGTGTATTTAATGTCTACTGTATATTTAATGTGTGCTGTATATTTAATGTGTCCTGTATATTTAATGTGTGCTGTATATTTAATGTGTACTTTTTATATTTAATGTGTGCTGTATATTTAATGTCTGCTGTATATTTAATGTGTGCTGTATATTTAATGTGTGCTATATTTAAGGTGTGCTGTATATTTAAAGTGTGCTGTATATTTAATGTGTGCTGTATATTTAATGTGTGCTGTATATTTAATGTGTGCTGTATATTTAATGTGTGCTGTATATTTAATGTGTGCTGTATATTTAATGTGTACTGTATATATGAAGTGTGCTGTATATTTAATGTGTGTTGTATATTTAATGTGTGCTGTATATTTAATGTGTACTGTATATATGAAGTGTGCTGTATATTTAATGTGTGCTGTATGTTTAATGTGTGCTGTATATTTAATGTGTGCTGTATATTTAATGTGTACTGTATATATGAAGTGTGCTGTATATTTAATGTGTGCTGTGTATTTAATGTCTACTGTATATTTAATGTGTGCTGTATATTTAATGTGTGCTGTATGTTTAATGTGTGCTGTATATTTAATGTGTGCTGTATATTTAATGTGTACTGTATATATGAAGTGTGCTGTATATTTAATGTGTGCTGTGTATTTAATGTCTACTGTATATTTAATGTGTGCTGTATATTTAATGTGTACTGTATATTTAATGTGTGCTGTATATTTAATGTGTACTGTATATTTAATGTGTGCTGTATATTTAATGTGTGCTGTATATTTAATGTCTGCTGTATATTTAATGTGTGCTGTATATTTAATGTGTGCTGTAAATTTAATGTGTGCTGTATATTTAATGTGTGCTGTATATTTAATGTGTGCTGTATATTTAATGTGTACTGTATATTTAATGTGTGCTGTACATTTAATGTGTGCTGTATATTTAATGTGTGCTGTATATTTAATGTGTGCTGTATATTTAATGTGTGCTGTATATTTAATGTGTGCTGTATATTTAAGGTGTGCTGTATATTTAATGTGTACTGTATATTTAATGTGTGCTGTACATTTAATGTGTGCTGTATATTTAATGTGTGCTGTATATTTAATGTGTGCTGTATATTTAATGTGTGCTGTATATTTAATGTGTGCTGTATATTTAATGTGTGCTGTATATTTAATGTGTACTGTATGTTTAATGTGGGGGGGGGGGGGCGGGGGCTTGGCATGTGACATACTTAGGGGACGGCAGAATGCCACACGGCAGTCGCTTTCACAGCAAACGCCAGGTGAAAAAATAAATGTTGAACTGGTGTTATTTTAACCAAAACCTAAACAGATCCCTGGCCTCTCAGAGGGGAATGGAACAGTGCCTGTCGCATGCCGTACACTGCCAAGATTCACTCATTCGCTTATTCCCCCTCCCTCTTTCTCTCCCCCCCCCGGTACGCTGATTAGAATGTTCTGTTATAAATCAATCTGAACAATTTATTTAGAACTACATTTTACATGTCTATAAATAAAAAAACAAAACAAATTCTCTTAAGTTACATTTTTTTTTCCAATGCCGACATGAAAGAGTTCATGAGTGCAGGTCATACTTTACAAAATACAATGAGAGACTACATTAGTCTAAATGACCTATTGACCAGACTTCGATCAGAAATGGAACCGCCGCCTACATAAAAACATGGGGGGGGGGGGGGGGGGGGTGAGAAAGAGAAATTTCGAACACTTCATTATGGTGGGCATATAAAAACAAAAACGGGAGGTAACCAGAATAAATTTATGACATCACCCGTGGCCTACTTCATTACACTGACTAAATGGTCCACCCACCATCTTCTTACTGGTAATTGTCTCCCTTGTGGAATAGTGTCAAGTGAGTAAAAATAGTACGTAAGGAGAAAGATGTTTGACGTCCATAGACCAGCATATCAAATTTCCCTTTATTTCTCAATTTATGACAATACATTTATATATATATATATATATATATATATATTGTGTGTGTATGTGTGTGTGTCGGATAGACAGAAAGAGAGAGAGTCCTTTAGTCTGTATGTTTGCCTCTCAAATCTGTGCGTGCTCCTTGCCAGTGTGTGTGTATTTTTAGAATTATTTATCTATCTGTTCGACATTCTGTCTTTCCTTCCATCCATCTATCCGTTCGTTATTTCGTCTTTCTATCTATCTGTTCGTCATCGTGTTTTTCATTCCATCTATCTATCTCTTAGTCATTCTGTCTTTCATTCCATCTATCTTTCTGTTCGTCATTCTGTCTTTCATTCCATCTATCTTTCTGTTCGTCATTCTGTCTTTCATTCCATCTATCTATCTGTTCGTAATTCTGTCTTTCATTCCATCTATTTATCCTCGAGTGCGACCTTCTTTCCATTATTTCATATATTTATCTGTCCGTTCTTCACTCTGACCATCTTTCTATGCATCTATGTGTCAGAGTGTTCGTTCGTCTGTCAATGAATTATCAACTTATGTCGTCATTCATTGTGTAAATAGATTTCCCCATTTACAGTCAAGATTTACACAAAATTATAGTTCTCCAACTTAATGAAAAATAGAGCTGTAATTGAGCATATATACATTCAGGATCTATTAGTATAATGAATATAAATTTCATCCCGGCCGATCTTGATTAAATCTATAAAAAAAATAAACCACTAAAATACACTTAGAATTATTTTTGTTTGTTTCATCTTCTATACACCTTGGCTCAATCAGTCCTGTCGTCATACATACAGATATTCGACTGCACCCACCCATGAATTTAAAGCTTTAATAACTTCAGTTGTTTGTTGTTTTTTTTTGTTTAATGCTATCTATCAGAGGTGCTCAAAATGTGGCCGAGGAGCCCCAAACTGATGTTTTTGTCGGTCGCCAAAAATGTTTGATAATTACTGCATGTTTCTTAGTGTGTCGTGCATGTTTCTTAGTGTGTCGTGCATGTTTCTTAGTGTGTCGTTCATGTTTCTTAGTGTTTCGTGCATGTTTCGTAGTGTGATTCATTCAAGTTTGAGAACCGACAGGTATAAACAGTTAGTTACCTGTTGGTGGAGAGAGGGCGGGGGGGGGTAGGTGGGGTCAAAGGGGAGGGGGGATCAGGTAATTGCGTTTGGTATCAGATACAAACTGTTGTCAACCATTAGGTAGGACGGCGGAGAGATAAGCGAGTGAGTTACGTTTTAGAAATACAGAAGGGAAGGGGGAGGTAAGGAAGGGAAAGGAAGGGGAGGTCAAAACATTTTACTAATTCCACCTCCCCACCTCCCAACCCCCCTCCCCCAACTCTCCGCTTGTTTGACGCTTTATCTGATATCAACACGCCAGGTATAAATAGTCATTTATGACGCACTCATTGACTTAGTCTCTTCACGAATTAAGATTTGAAAAAGAACATCGACCTCTAAGCACCGCTGTGTTATGGCTCAATGAATTGAAGAGAGAACAACACACTAAGTGTCGCTGTGCTATGGCTCAATGAAGTGAAGAGAGAACAACACACTAAGTGTCGCTGTGTTATGGCTCAATGAAGTGAAGAGAGAACAACACACTAAGTGTCGCTGTGCTATGGCTCAATGAAGTGAAGAGAGAACAACACACTAAGTGTCGCTGTGCTATGGCTCAATGAAGTGAAGAGAGAACAACACACTAAGTGTCGCTGTGTTATGGCTCAATGAAGTGAAGAGAGAACAACACACTAAGTGTCGCTGTGTTATGGCTCAATGAAGTGAAGAGAGAACAACACACTAAGTGTCGCTGTGCTATGGCTCAATGAAGTGAAGAGAGAACAACACACTAAATGTCACTTTGTTATACCTCAATGAGATGAGGAAAGTTCGTGAATATTTTTTTTTCTCCTTGATATCCATATCAACCGAAATGAACCGTGTTGTGAGATACATGATTAAGTTATGCGTATGACTGTAACTCTCCTTGTTTGAAACACATAAAACAGATACATGTTAATAATCTCTATTTTTTTTTAAATACTCCAACTGCCTAATGTAGAGTAGGGATTAGTCCGCGGTTCTCAAACGTGTAAAACTATAAAACTTAAAGAATCAATTATATAAGGCAGCCCTAGTTTCATTGATACCTCCTCCCAGCTATTCTCGTTTGCCTGGCAACTTCCACCCATTTCGGACTATCTGACCACAGACTGGGGATTCTCTGACCACGGACTGGGGACTCTCTGACCACGGACTGGGGACTCTCTGACCACGGACTGGGGACTCTCTGACCACGGACTGGGGACTCTGTGACCACGGACTGGGGACTCTCTGACTACACGATGGGGACCCTCTGACCACAGACTGCGACCAATCGCTAAGTTATCTTAAAATATTAATGCTCTCGACGGGGTCTCTAAGGGCTTCCTTGAAACGGCCTGGCCTGACCCCTTACTTTGTTCTCACAAAGTGGGGGTCGATGGGGGGGGGGCAGCTTGTATAAAGCAGCATCTTGGACGGATGCAAGAAAATACTGAGGTAGGCGCTGATGCCGCCCCTGGAAGATTGCAAAGTAGATGCCACCCGGGCAGGGGGAGGGGTGGGCCTAAACCCCTATCCCCTCTAGATACAGCAGGTGTATTTTCGTACTCTGTGCTCACTTCTGATATTTTCACCCTCCTCCATCTCCCTTCCCAGCCATATCCTCTCAATGACCCAGCCATATCCTCTCAATGACCCAGCCATACCCTCTCAATAACCCAGCCATACCCTCTCAATGACCCAGCCATGCCCTCTCAATGACCCAGCCATGCCCTCTCAATGACCAAGCCATACCCTCTCAATGACCCAGCCATGCCTCTCAATCACCTAGCCATACCCTCTCAATCACCTAGCCATGCCTTCTCAATCACCTAGTCATACCCGATAACCCAGGTTACTTTGACTCACTAGAAAGAAAAGATCACTCTGACCGCGTGAAAACTGGGTCAAGTCTATCCACGGACTAATTAGACACTGATGACAGCGTCAGATTTAAAGAACTCTCTACACAAACCAGCGGCTCCGTATTCTTTTTTTTTTCTTCTTTGTTTTAACTTGTTCTGCATTTTTATTGAACATAATGGAAGAACTGAGTTAATTAGGTCACCAATTAAAACCAGGTGCATCATCTCTCGTCTTATTTACATTCAGTGTTCGATTGTGCTAGTGTGATTTTTTTTTTCTCTCTTCACTTATGCCAATGTTCTAATTGACTGAATGACATTCTATTCTGCACGGTCAAACGTGACATTTCATATCCTAACAACTTCTAACAATCTTCGATTTTTTTTTATAGTGATATCCCCGCTTCCCCCCTTTCTTCCCCCCCCCCCCGTTTTCTTCTTACAATTGAGAATTTTTGTTTTTTTGGATGCTGGCCTCAAAACACGTACAGGTTATGTTTCCCTACGGTTCTTTTTTATGTGTACTAATGGGGGGGGGGGTAAGGGGGCGGGGGGGGGGAGGGGTCGATTACAGAATTTGTTCTTAGAACGTCACTACCTGCCCAGAGTTTGAGTTGGTTTAGTTATTACAAGATTGATTTCATTTTCACTCGGAACGCCTCAGTAGTTTAACGGGAAGTTGTTGTAGGTGGGAAGGTCCATTGTTTACATATTCGCTAAGTGAATAAATAGAGAAATGGAATGGGTTCGAATCTCGGTGAGGACCATGGAATTTTTTTCTAGGTGTTTCAAAGTCGTCCAACAAGTCCTCCCAGCTTTAAATGGGTGCATGATTTAAGCTGTTGTGGTGGGGGGGGGAGTAAAGGCGGCTGGGCATTGTGCTAACACTTTTAACCTTCATCTGACCCCAATAGCCTGTTTGGGCTTAGGGAACTTTACTTTTTTTTTTTAAAAAGAAGAATGAAGATATCGTATATCGATAAATTGATCGAACGGCTAATAATAAGCCAGAAAGTCGAAGAAAGAAGATGAGATTAAAATATACAGCCACGAATCAAGCGATCAGACAGTGCACAAGGATAGACTGTCCGGTGCATGAATAGCTTGATAGATAGATTTACACCTAAAAAAAGATTGACATAAAGAATCTGAGGTGGACAGAGATATAGATGGATAGATAGATTGCTTAACTGAATGATTTATTAATTGCATGATTGAAAGACAGAAAAGACTGAAATGTCTACTTGTATATAGACTGAAATGTCTACCTGTACAAAGATAATATGTCTACCTGTATAAAGACTGAAATGTCTACCTGTATAAAGAATGAAATGTCTACCGGTATAAAGAATGAAATGTCTACCTGTATAAAGACTGAAATGTCTACCTGTATAAAGAATGAAATGTCTACCTGTATAAAGAATGAAATGTCTACCTGTATAAAGAATGAAATGTCTACCTGTATGTAATTTGGGGAGGTCAACAGTACACATTGGTGCCGTAACATCATCAGATCTGATACAGGCAGGGGTGGGTGTGGGGCTTTTTATTAGTGGACCCTAATCAGTCACCTATTGGGATAGACACACATGCACACATCCAACTATTAACCGCAGACACACACATACACACATTCAACTATTAACCACAGACACACACATACACACATTCACCTATTAACCGCAGACACACACATACACACATTCAACTATTAACCACAGACACACACATACACACATTCAACTATTAACCGCAGACACACACATACACACATTCACCTATAAACCGCAGACACACACATTCACACATTCAACTATTAACCGCAGACACACACATGCACACATTCAACTATTAACCGCAGACACACACATTCAACTATTAACCACAGTCACACACATACACACACATCCAACTATTAGCAGTATACATATACACACAATCTCACACATAAACTAATTCCGTCATTGATATTTTCCGTATGAAGTCATTCTATACCCCCTCTCCCAACCCCCCCCCCCACACACACACCTCCACATTTCACACCCACAAGGTATTAAATTGATCAGTTGTCTGCTCCCCGGCACGTCAGGTACGCTAGTGACATCCCATGTCAAAATACATCGGTCACATTGACTCTTCTTTACAGTACGGTTCATGAACAATTTACTTTAAAACTGTCTTAATTAACACATTTTTCTTTGTAATTGATACAATTTTTAATTTTAATTTTATTTTATTTAATTTGTTTCGTGCGAGTTCCCTGTATGGATGTGCTGTCTATTTTTACATGACATTATCAATTTTTTAGACTTTTATTTTTTTTTCAATTCACCTTTTTTTTCACCCGTCTATCTTCATCATAGCCGATAGTACAAAGTTCACGAATGTCATGGAGGCACCACGGGAAACAGTATTGGTGGCAGCGACTGAACCCAATGGAATGTGAACCCACATCCTACAGCATGTAAATCCAGGCTCACTACCACCCAGCCTTTCAAAATTTTTATTATAGAATCCGCTCAAATCGGCAAATGGCTCAATCGATCAATCGGTCAATCGGTCATTTGGTCAATTTTATTTTACGCACATATTTTTTTAAATTGACATTAAAGAATATTTTCGGCTGGATAGCAAAGTCAACAGTGTACTCGACTAGCATGCAAAGGGTACCGGGTTCAAACCGCAGATACACATAGAGTGGAGATGTGCGCCACCAAGTACAGATGAATGTACATCTGTTGATGTGTCTATTCCTCCCTTCCCCCGCCCCCTCCCCCAACGACTACATCCGGTTAAGGGAATTTAACAAAAAAACAAAAAAAAAAAAAGAATATTGCTAAAACTATACTTACGACATCAAAACAAAAAAAAAGCAAACAGTATATACTCTATCTCTTACCTGATTAATCTCAAAGTCTCTCCAGGAAGTGAATGTTATAATCCATTAAAAGCACTCCACCGTCACAGAGATTATCGGAGGGATTAATTTTTTCCCATCTTATTCTTTAGTATATTAATGTTCAGATTACAGCAAGTGTTATTCACACGATAAATAAACAGAGATAATAGCCTGGAACTTCGACAATATCCGAATATTATTTTTTCTCTTTCACTTAAGAATCTATTTATCATATAAATGGCTCAATTGTATAAATTATTTTATCAAAATTTATGGGATTTTTTTTCATTCATTAAAAGTATACATTTACATAAAAGTTTATCATATTTTTTTTGTTTAATATTTTTGAGGGTTTTAGTCATTCCTATTTAAAATTTCAACCAACCTAACAGAATTTAATTAAAAAAATTCATTTAATCTAAATAAATTGCATATTTATTTCATTTACAGCACTGAAATAAGATTTGTCGTATTTACCAGCAAAAAGAAATTTTTAAAAATTCACAGATTACTCTATTTGTGAGCCTTGCAGTCAAACTTTTAATATATATATATATATATATATATATATATATATATATATATATATATATATATTGTGTATATTTATATATTATAAACTATTTTCTTTAAACCAGGTTAGACTAATTATCGGAAATTTGAAAAAAAAAATAAAAAACGAATGTAAAAAAAAAATTGTATTACAGGTGAGACGGTATCAATTAAAAATAGACGGCAGAAAGAGTTTTTTGACGGGAGTCCAACCTGTAACAATGTTTGATGCTCTCGCCTCGGTATCCAGACAGTGGTCGACCGCACAATTCCACCGCTACTCACGCGCTCATACCTCGCAACAACACGGCGGTGTCGGGCTTTTCGTGGTGCCGGATTTCCAATAGAGCGGCTAGGGCTGCACGAGAGAAATGAAGGAATAGTTCAATGAATTCTTTTGTTAATGAATAGGAAAAAAAGGTCATGCCTATGATAAAACTGAATGATTAAGTTCATCAAAAAGCTGGTTCACCTGGGACATAAATAATGATCAGTAACTGGTCAAGAACTATGGACACAACACACACACAATTAAAGAAAAGAACTATCTGTCTTCATGAAATGGACTTTTAATAAACTAAAGATTTTGAGTTAGTGTTCATTAATACCAATGTTTATTTGAGAGATTTTTTGTGACAGTTATATTAGTGATATAAACTTCAAGCAGATGAAATGTCAGAATTAAAAGGGAGGCAGGTGGATAGATTATAAAAGGTTTATTGATATATATATATATATATATATATATATATATATATATATATATATATATATATATATAAAGACAGTCAGGAGATGAGTACACATTTATATGTTGCTAAACAGATTGACCGATAAAATGTACAGGTTTGCTAAAAGCTATTTGTTTAGATAGGTTCAGGGTGGGAAAAGTAGCTAGATAGATAGATAAATATATAGATAGATTGATGGATTGATAGATGGATAAATGGATAGATAGATATATTGATAGGTATATAGGTATATATATATATATATATATATATATATATTGATCGATTGATAGACTGATAGATACATACCTAGATATATCGATATATAGATAGATAGATAAATTGATAGATAGATAGATAGATTGATAGATAGATAAAATAGATCGATAGATAGATAGATTGTCTTAATGATTGAGTTATAGATAAGTATAAATATATAGGTAGATCAAAAGATGGATTAATTGACAAAAGACTGTTTCACGTCATTTTTTGTATCCAAATACAAAAACAACCGAATTGTTATCACGTGTATTGGTGTCTAGGTCGTAACGACCTTACGTCGCTATCGTGATTTATTCTTCACCACTTCAATCTGGTGTCACTCGGTTTACGACGTCGTTATCAATGACGCAATCCGATTCAAAAACAGCAACCTAACCGAGTGAAAACATATCTGTGATACGAAACAAATAGTAAAGAGAGACGATTGATAGTTTTTCAGGTCTATAAACTTGAATATAGTGTTTCTTGTTATGTGGTACGTGAATTAATCTACAGCCAGTTGATACATATATATGTGGGATTAGCATTATCTTACTGCCGCGCTATGGTCTGGGTTTTTCAGTAAAAAACAGTTCAATGTTCAGATTGTTAATCAGCCTGAAGTACACCTGACTGACAGAGTCTTTCTTAAAGTTGGGGAAATCTAGTCCACAGTTACAGGGATTGTACTTTTAACGTAGGGCTCTTTGTTAATATATTAAGTGTGATACTTTTGGGGTCTCTGATATGTACCGTAATAAATTTGTGACTCTGACATGTACCGTGATACTTTTAGAGCTCTAACATGTACTATGATACTTTTGGGCCTCTGACATATACCCTGAACTTTTGGGCTCTAACATGTACCGTGATACTTTTGGGGGCTCTGACATGCACTCTGATACTTTTGTGGCTCTGATTGATACTTTTGTGGCTCTGACTGATACTTTTGGTGCTCTGACACGCACTTCAGCCTGGGGTATCACTGGTTTTGTCTCTCCAATCATTCAATCGCTATTTCGGTCTCAATATTTAAGGCTCGTCAATTCTTTACAGTTGATTGGCCAGTGGTTATTTCCTTGTGTGCTCTTCTTCCTGTTATAAAACCTGCACAGACCATCGGGTTTAGATGAAGTAGAGTTAACCCGTTACTCAGTGTGTGATGTCCCATGTAAGGACGAGATTAAATATCTTTGATCCTATAAACCACTAACTGAACAGTTTTTTTTTGCAGTTGCCATTCTTTCATTCCCCCCCCCCCACCTAAGCTGATGGTGCAATGATCATTGAGCAGCTACGGAAACTTGAAATATCCTTTGGTCCTCGCCTTAGGTCGAACCACAAGACCACCCGTCCCACTTATCTGTTTCTGTAGGCAAGGCCATTCTATGGGATGGTGCCCAGCAGTATATACTTTCTGCAACGAAATTCCGAGCTGGAGACCTTTCTTTTAGCAGTCAAACGCGCTACCACACTGCCACCGCGACCCACATTTTTCAGAGTAGCCATCAATCAAGTTATAATAAGACACTTTTTGATAGGAAGCATGATCGTACCTAAAACGGGTTGGAAAAAAATAGGTGGGCACGGTTGGAGTACTATGCTAATGTAGTATTCTTCATAGCACTATAAAGTAGTTTTTTTTTTGTTTGCATACCTACCTATTTATCTAACTACCTGCCTACATACCTACCTATTTATCTAACAACCTGCCTACATGCCTACCTATTTATCTAACTACCTGCCTACATACCTACCTATTTATCTAACTACCTGCCTACATACCTACCTATTTATCTAACTACCTGCCGACATACTTGCCTACCTACATACAGTATGCTGCATAGCTCTTTTCTTTGATTTTTTTTTTTTCACATTCTCAAAAATCTTAATTATGGTTTGTCGAGATATGTGTAGTTTGTGAGTTCTGTTCCTTCTTGGGCAGTAGTGGGCGAACCTATAGCACGCGTGCCACAGACGGCACGCAGAGCCTCATCAGTCGGCACGCGACTAAAACATCACTTCCTTTAATTTTAATTTTACTGTTGACTGGGTTCGAATTTCGGTGAGGACCATGGAATTTTTTTCTAGGTGTTTCAAAGTCGTCCAACAAGTCCTCCCAGCTTTAAACCACTAAATTAGTGGTTTTTCGGTTGAATTTCGGGCACTTGACCCATAAAAGATTCGCCACCACAGCTCTATGACGTGCCCATGTAGGCACACACACACACACACACACACAGTTCGTTGTGTCATACTATATATACTAGCCGTAGAGTTTCATGTTTTATAGCCACATGAACTTTTTATCCCAAAAAAAAAAAAGAAAACTCACTAAGCGATAGAACCAATTGTTTTGCCTCTTTCAATGTTTCATAAAACTCTACGGGTGCTAATCGAATAGCATGATTTTACAACCTCGCGTCCCATTGGTTGAACCGTTAATGCATTCAACACGGAAGATAACACTCTCACATTTTTATGTCTCCACTGAGCAAAGAAAAAAATTAAAAATAAATCTATCTTACAGTGTTTCTCAATTATTTTTATAACCTAGAACAAAACAGAAAAAAAAAATTAGAAAGATAAAAAAAAAAATGAATTTTTTTTTGTCATGGTAAGGGACGATAAGTTAAACGAAATCTCTTTCAAATGTATTACGTCCCTTGAAATAAAAAAAAAAAACAAAACATATACGACTATGACAAACAAAATAATTACAAAACAGTCTATCGGTGTAGCTCCCGATTATTTTAAGACAAAGCCACTTAAACGTTCTTTTTTTTAAGACTTGTCCCAGTCTTAACAAGAGCAAAGTGGCTTTTTTTGTAAGTATTTGAATGTTATGTTATATTTTCCTTTTTTGGAATTTTAAGTCATAAAGTTTCAACAAATGATCCCCTGGACAAATCTGCACAGCCCAAGTTGTTATGGAGGAGGAGGGGGGATGGGGGTTAAAGGTCACGCCTCATCGAATCAGAACCTTTACGTCAACATTGTATGTGCACAAAATAACTAAAAACAGCTAACATTTTGAGTGAAATTACGACTTGTTTGGGTCAAAAGCAGGAGCGAACGTAGGTTGCTGAGGGCCCCAAGTTAGGGTAGGGGCACTGAAGGGGCGCTATTAAATGTTTTTTTTGCGATTTTCAGATTGGGATGAGGGCGCCGCAATGGTAGGTAGCACAGGGCGCCGCAATGGTAGATAGCACAGGGCGCCGCAATGGTAGGTAGCACAGGGCGCCGCAATGGTAGGTAGCAAAGGGCGCCGCAATGGTAGGTAGCACAGGGCGCCGCAATGGTAGGTAGCACAGGGCGACGCAATACCTGGTTACGGCTCTGGTTAAATATATCATTTTTTATGGGCGTAAACACTAAAGTTAAACATTACAGTTAAACATCACAGTTAAATATTACAGCTAAAAAAATACAGATAAACAATACAGTTAAGCATTACAGTTAAACATACCGGTTAAACATTACAGTTTAACATTACAGTTAAACTCATCACAGCGTGTTTTTAAGACGAGAGAGAGGGTGTGGTGCATGGTACGGCAAACAATTAACATTAATGGACAAACAGCGGAGAAGACAATTTGTTATAGTTTATGTTATTGTTACAGTTCAATTTAATTGTCCGTTGATATCACACGAGTGGCGTCCCTTGAAATCGCAGAGCCGTGGAGTAGACCTACGTAAATACCCCAGCCGTGTTGTGTATCGATATCACAGCTGTGATGGCAATGTGCAAAGGGAGATACACACACACAAAAATATGTTTTATAAAATCATTTTAGTTTATTTAATAACCCATTAAAAATACCATTTAGTTATGTTGCATTACTTTTTATTACCTAAAATAGTTTGTTTGTAAAGCGTCTTCGGAATTTAGCCATTAAAGACAAAGTTTATTTTGTGTTGCGAACTTTGCTATTTATAGAAATTTCGTTTCACCCCAGCTTAGGTTACTCATTAAAGACACGGTTCATCTATATTTTAATACTTTACATTAACTGGGATTCTATCTCACAGCAGCTAAGGATACAGACTTAACGCAATTTATTTATGTCTTATAACCTTACCTGAAATTACGTTCCACTAAAGACACGGTGTTAGGTTAAACTGTCAATAAATGTATGTTTGAGTATTTTTCGCTAAATGACTTTAGGTTATATTACTTTGAGGAAATTTGTTTTATATTGTTACTTTGTGTGAGATTACGTTGTATTGATTGAATTACTTTATAACATATTTTAAAGTTATTTTATATCAATAACTGTTTTACATTAAATTTCATCACACTTTCTATTAAATATGTAATGTTGTTGATATTTACATGTATTTTCGTTTTCATTATATGAAATTGTTATGAAAGTAACATTTATAGAAATAGGACATATTTAATCAAAACATTATTCAAATGTACAAGTTCAAAGGCCAAAAGCTGTGACCTGAATTTAGATTTAAAACCAAATCAATGTATTTCTATATTTTACGATTATTAGCGTTGGTCTGACATCCTGGCCATATTTACAGCATCTGCACCTTAGCTAAGCCGACAACTCAATACAGGATTGTGGGTGTAAGAAACATGTATATATATA
Organism: Bulinus truncatus; assembly: GCA_021962125.1. NCBI lineage: Eukaryota > Metazoa > Mollusca > Gastropoda > Planorbidae > Bulinus > Bulinus truncatus. The sequence continues at coordinate 74,075 of JAGDYQ010000017.1, read as the reverse complement.
TATATATATATATATATGGTAAGAAACATGGATCTGGCTGCATTGAATATGAAGTGACATAAAAACTGTGGTTACAGTTGCTAAGAGAAAATGCCGACTGCAAAATGTAAGCTGTGGAAGGCAGGATTGGTTTTCAGGATCAGTATTAATGTAATCCCTTACGTAATGATAGACGAGCAGAGCACCGATAAATAGATCAATAGACAAGCTGTAGGATTGACGCAGTTAGCTACACTGATTAATAAACAGTTTGTTTGATATATATATATATATATATATATATATATATATACATATATATATATATATAGAGAGAGAGAGAGAAAGAGAGAGATAGGTATGTAGGTAGTAGGTAAATAGGTAGGTATGTAGTTAAGTAAATTTGTAGGTATGTAGGCATGTAGGTAGGTAGGTTGACAGATATGTAGGTAGATATTTTGGTAGGTTGTAGGTAGCTAGGTACTTAGATAGGTATGCATATGGGTAGTTAGGTAGACATGTAGTTATGTAGATATGTAGGTAGGTATGTAGCTAGGTAGATATATAGGTAGGTTTGTAGGTAGGTAGATAAATAGGTAGGTATTAGTTAAGTAGATATATAGGTAGGTTTGTATGTAGGTATGTAGCCAGGTAGATAGATAGGTAGGTAGGTATGTAGATAGCTACAACCTGGTAACACATGTCAAGAGACAGTACTTCAATGAAACCCAATGCAGCAGCTAATAGGCTTGAACTCACGACATATGTTTATCATGATCCATGGACTTCCAGTTTACCTTGCCCTGGCTTGTCGTGTAAATGATGAAAACACCGACATTTTCTTTTTATGTTGTTTCTCTTCAAATCTCATCAAGAAATCTCTTTTAATTTTTATTTAAAAAAAACACGCGTATAGAAACGAATCATTAAAATATCAGTTTATGTTTCACCTGTGAGGTATACGATAACAGGTGCAACATTCACCATTAACTTTAGGTTATTATCTATCTATCAAGTTTGAGACACGTGAAATGGAGCTATTAAAAGAGAATTCATGGAGTTATTCTACATGTAGGTAGGTATCTGATATCAGATCGGGCAGCCATCGTTCAAACTCATACACGCTGGACAATTATTTCAATCTCTAGTTTTCTTTGTGTATGTGTGTGTGTGTGTGTGTGTGTGTGTGTGTGTGTGTAAGAAACATGGGTCTGTATGAATTAATTATAAGAAGTAAAATGCCAGTAAGGTTAGAATTGCAAATTTTAAAAAAAAATGCCAACTTCGAAATGTCAGTTATGGAAGGCGGGATTGGTTTTCAGTGTTAAATGTAATCCCTATTGTAAAGAAAGACGAGCAGACGAGAGACACGCTGAAATAATTGACGCATATAGATTAATAAATAGGTTGTTTTATAGATAGATTGATTAGATAGAAAATATAGATTACATAGATTCGATAATAGATTAGATAGATAGTTAGATAGATAGATAGACAAATTAGGTTGACTAGATATGGATAGATAGATAGATAGATAGATAGATAGATAGATAGATAGATAGATAGATAGATAGATAGATAGATAGATAGATAGATAGATAGATAGATAGATAGATAGATAGATCGATAGATGGATGGATAGATAGATCGATAGATAGATGATAGATAGATAGATAGATAGATAGATAGATAGATAGATAGATAGATAGATAGATAGATAGATAGATAGATAGATAGATAGATAGATTTCTTATGTTATCTCTTTCCATACTGACATCATTCTATTTATGAATCACCTCACTCTAACTGTCTTACCTCATTCTTTTATCTCAATTATCTCTGTTTATCACACTTGACTTCCTTTTTCTACTCACCCCCCCCCCCATTCACCCTATCGACAGCGCCTTAGTTTCAATGTAATCATCGCGAATACCATGGATTCCTTCACGTAAACACAGTCCCCTCCCCTGCCCCACACCCGTCTCTCGCCACACTCATAAATTGTCTATCTTACTGTACACCCCGTCCAGAGTCATAAAAAAAAAAAACCCAAAAAATTAAGATAAATTGTTTTTAAGGACTGCGTAGAGAAGAAGTAAAGAAGGGACCGGGGTGGGGGGGGGGGGGGAAAGAGAGTATTTCTGGATGTAAATATTAGCTGCCCCACCTACGACCACACCCATCAACCACTTCCTGAAATTCAAAATGTAGCAGTATATATAAGATATATTATATATATCTTAAAGCAGTGATTGTTTAAAACATCACACTACGGACGAAACCTTAGAATTTCCTGCTCATGGGCATTGTACCAAACAATCTTTGTATACACCGATGTTCTTTGTATAAAGCAATATATATATATATATATATATATATATATATATATATATATATATATATATCGTGTTAATCATGTAGTCTAATAGGATGTAAGATGGTTTTGATATTCAGAAGGGGAAAAAAAGCTAATATCCATTATGAATGAAAATTGAAGGGTTTCGTTGTTCATTTACTTTGGTATAAAAAAAGTTCTTTTTTTGAAATCAGTGTTTGCCAAGTCCCTGCAAGGATGAGATGAAATCTTTTAGTTCCCATTAGCCAGTGGGAGATCGAACCTGGGATCCTCAGATTGACAGACGAGCGCTTCACCACAAAACCATCCAGCCCCTTATTAAAATCCGTAGGGTAAGTCGGGAGCTTATGTTCTGCATAGGTCGTAATTATCCAAATTCGGATATTTTTCACCACATAAGACCGGATAGTCCAGCATAGGTCTATGCTGTATTGGATATTTGTAAGGACAGTGAAAGTAGATAGATAGATATAGATAGACAATAGACAGACATATTGTTTAGATAGATAGACAGATAGATTGAGTGATAGATTGATAGATAGATAAATGGACAAACGAATCACACGGACAGTGAAAATAGGTCAGGACTGATGATTAATAGCAGCATTGTGTAGAGTTAGATGTTACGTAATTAGACAGGTGGGAAGACGAAGGCGGGGCGAAAGGGACAGCGATGGTCAGTTGTAGGGACGCGGAGATATACAGGTCACGACAGAAAGAGATGGGGGGCAGTGTAGTTTTTGGTTAAGTTTGAAGAAGGTAGTTAATTAGGAAGGAACGAAGGAGTTCGTAAGAAGTGTTTTGTTGTACTGACGGAACGGACAATTAGTTTAGTGACATCACAGAGACGTGATTCTAATCGTTGATATTCATCATTGGATGAAACTAGTGTTACAGATTATGTAATAAAGTGATTTTGATTAATAAAACGGAGTAATTAATATAAAGAAATATAAAAGAAGACCAACGCGCCATCCCTGACAATATTCTAATTTTGTACAGTTTAAAATTATGATAAACAAAATTGATACTTTCATTATAAAGTGTTTTTCGGTTCAAATTTTAGCTTTGATCTATAAAAACATAAATGGCGACGGTGTAGTTCTGTTAGTTGAGTCTTAGCACTCTGTGCTATTAGCACTCTGTGCTACAAAGAAAACCAAAGTGCAAGACACTTGAGATCTTTCTTCACTTTTCCAAATGCTGCAACATTTCTTCAAAAGATTACATTTGTCTAACCGCTTTGATAGCATCGCATTAACCCCAGTACTTCACATATTTGCTGTTTTATTTATTTTTTGTTATTGACAACATCGTTAACTGACACAGTTGTCGTGTTTAGATTTTGACGCTGTGTTTAGATTTAACACTTCGTGTTTAGTTTAGCGCAATGTTTTTTTTTTTAGATTTTGAAGCAGTGTGTTTAAATTCAACGCTATGTGTTTATATTTTATCGCCATGAGTTTAGATTTAAGGCCATGTGTTTATATTGACGCAAAGTGTTCATATTTAACGCATTTAGTTAAGAATTAACGCATTGCGTTTAAGAGAATGAAAATCGTTTGCTTGTATGTGTGTTTTGAGTCTGTTTTCAAATCATATTTTTTTTTCTTCAATGCAGACTTTTACATCATGCCCATCTTGAACGCCGTGTTCATTACAATAGTTGGCGGGGAAACGTTAAGTCGTGTGTTGTGTTGTGTTTATCTCTTTCGCTTGTCTGCTTGTTGTTAAACACTGGGGGCGTTCGCGCTCGTGACCGAAGTTGATGTTTATGTGTCTGACTCTTCGTTTGTTGCACTGTTTACTCAAAGTTGATTGTCCTTTGTTTGTGTGTGTGTGTGTGTCTGTGTGGGTAGTTAGGGGGGAGGGGGTGTGGAGCTAATGAAGCTTGGTGCTATGGAGTCATCAGTAACAATCAGTCATTAAAAAAACAACAACAAAGATACACAGACTTCCTGGATCATTGGACAATGTATTTTATTTTATTTTATTAATGAGAAGAAAGAAGAAAAAAAACAGAGGGGAAAATTGACTTTTTGTAACTTGCATTTATTTTGGTTGGCTAAATATCAGCAGACATCTGGACGGACAACCGCTCTGGAAGTCTTCAACTCTCTCCCTCCCTGGGCTATCGCCAATGTCTGGGGCCACCTCCACCCCCTCTACACACCTCTTAATCCTCAAACCACCAAGTTATTTGGAAGCAGGAGGATGGATGTTGGATGGATGTTGTATGTGTGTTGGATGAATGTTGGATGGATGTTGTATGTATGTTGGATGAATGTTGGATGAATGTTGGATGAATGTTGGATGGATGTTGTATGTGTGTTGGATGAATGTTGGATGGATGTTGCATGTATGTTGGATGAATGTTGGATGAATGTTGGATGAATGTTGGATGAATGTTGTATGTGTGTTGGATGAATGTTGGATGGATGTTGTATGTGTGTTGGATGAATGTTGGATGGATGGTGGATGGAAGTTGGATGGGTGTTGGATGAATGTTGGGTGAATGTTGGATGGTATTTGGATGGATGGTGGATGGAAGTTGGATGGGTGGTGGATGGATGTTGGATGGATAATGAATGGGTGTTGGCGAGAGTGTTTGGGTCAACCCCCCCACCTAGCGGTGGCAAGCGCACACGCACACGCACACACACACACACACAAACACACACAAACACACACACACACTCACACCGCTGTAATGAAATGCACACGTACACATATCAGCCATATTTTCTTTTTGTGTTACCATTTAATATGATTGACTAACTGTGGCCTATTAAATTTGTCTAACCTTTCAGCCATTAATACAAACAAAAAATACTGTAAACTTCTAAAGTAAAACAGGTTTCTCTGTATATAATGACGACAAAAAAAATACGTAGCCTATACCTAAATAGACACGGTTCGCCTGTTTTCTGTAATTTCTCTAACCATTGGAAGTGATTCATCAGTCGCGTCGTGACATTCAACCATATCCCCTCCCCTCCCCCCACCGCACCCCAAACACACATTTTCAACAAGACACAAAGTAATTACTTTAGACCGATAGTAGACTCAGGAAAAAAAGATAAAAGAGTCTCTATAGACATGGATGTCACCACCCCACGAGACAGATTAAATTGTGTACTTTTTTCACCCTGTCTCACTTCCATAGTAGCAAAATAGTCACAACAGTCTGTTATATAAATACAAATATATCGGATGGGGGTGGGGGGAGAACGGTGGGGGGGGGTGAAGGGGTGGAGAGAGAAGTGTGAAAGCTAGAACCATATGAAACAGAAATCTTATTTTTGAAAAGAGTATTAAAAAATAAAATGGGTCTTTAGAATGTTAGAGCAAGCAGACGTCAAAAGATGTCCAAAAATATCATTGGCGGGAGATTTCTTAAAATAGAATCAAATCACGTGTCGATGGGAGCATAAATGAATGTAATAGAATCAAACAAAAGAAATATAATAACATGTTTTAGAAGTTTGCCTGTGACGTAGTAGATCTGTGTAATCCAATAGCCTTGCCCTTGTGTGGGCATTTATTGTTCTATAATTCAGTGATTCTCAAACTTTTGCGACTCGGGGCCCACTATGGAGAATGTTCGGCTTATTCGCAGCCCACCTTTAAAGAAAGAAAAGTTAACCTTTGATGTTAACTCTATATATTGAATGATTATTGTAATATTTGACAACACGCTAACGGCCGGTGGGTTGAGAACAAACTCTACGGGAATCACTGCTAGAACTAAATCATTCCATGCATTAAAAAAACTTTTAAGTAATTCAAATTGTTTTTGACACATTCGTATTTCAATTAATGTATCTTATATATTTCAAAATTTTATACTTTGATAAAAGTATTCAGTAAATTTGATTGTAATACTAAATTGTGTTTCAACAAAAGAATTCTTGTTTAATAAAAACATTCGAACCACTGCAATTTGGTGCGGCACCACGAACAATTTTCAGGAAGGTCCATCGCTTTCAAAATTTGTTTTTTACATACCCATTTCGCTGGAACCAGGACTGGTATATAGTCCCCCCCCCTTCCCCCCTGTTGTAAGTAGCTAGTAGATATCTCCGGTTGTCATCCTAACACTTTTGTGGTTTGTTCACGGTTTTCCCCTGCACCTTTAACTTCAAAGTAACATTTCCAATGTCGGGGTTTCATTTCTGGAATTCATTAGTTTTTTTTTGGGTTTTTTTATAATCAGTCTTATAACAATACACAATAACAATGTTAAATGTTATAATCACAGATCAACACTATAGACATCTATCAAACATTCCTTCCACTTGGGAATGGTAATTTAATTTCTTTCAATTTACTTGAAAGACAAAATTTCAAATCAAAGATGTGTGTCAGCTGAAAGTTAGTCAAAAGTTGATAATGATTTGTTAACATATTAACAAATGTTGCTGACACATCTTAGCAGTACAATCTGTTCTATGTTACAAGCAAAAAAAAATTCTTTTCAATTTGAAAATTTTTTTTTATTATTTTTTTTTTTTTAAATGTAGACCATAAATAAGAATAATTAACTTCCTGGTTTGCAGGTGAAAGCTCAAAAAAAAAAAATAAAGACAAATACCTAGGTTAGGTAATAGATTGACTTCATAGTTGACATTTAATAGATCATCGTTTCAAAGTGGACATTGTGAGAGTGAGTCAAGTGCTGGAAATGATTACTGAACGTCTCATCCTAAATGTACAAAGAAAGAAACAGACATCATAAACTGGTCATCGGCGAATCAGTTGATGGTATCCTTGCATCTTTGTGCTCTTATTTGATAAGTGAGGATGATTTGATTTATCAATTGTGATGTATTTTTTATTTATTTATTTTTTTTTTTTTGAAAATGAAGGAATGATGTTTATTCATATTTGAGGCTGTTATATAATAATTTGAAATATCAACGGATATATCAGCTGAAATCATTCATCGGAGCCAGTGACGTAGCGAGAGGTAGAAGGGGAGGGGTATCATACCTCAAGCGCTATTCACAAAGGGGCGTCAAATGGTATATTTTCCATATAATATTATACGGCTTTCGAATGGGGGGGGGGGAAGGGGCGCTAAAAGGTATCGTGCTCTGGGCGCTAGTTTAGCTCGCTCGCTACGCCACTGATCGGAGCAGCTGCAAAGAGGGGTGGGGTGGTGGTGAGGTTGTGGGTCTCAACTTGACCCACATGTTCACTACATTTTCAAATATTTGTTCCAGATACTGGCTGCAGATATTTGATGAAGATACTTTTTGTTCCAGATACTGTCTGCAGATATTTGATGAAGATACTTTTTTGTTCCAGATACTTGTTGCAGATATTTGATGAAGATAATTTCTGTTCCAGATAGTGGTTGCAGATACATGTTATTCCAGATACTGGTTGCAGATACATGTTATTCCAGATACCTGTTGCAGATACATGTTATTCCAGATACCTGTTGCAGATACATGTTATTCCAGATACCTGTTGCAGATACATGTTATTCCAGATACCTGTTGCAGATAAATGTTATTCCAGATACCTGTTGCAGATACATGTTATTCCAGATACCTGTTGCAGATACATGTTTCGTTACCTTTAAAAATACCGTGCTTTAATTATGAGCTTTGGTCTTGTGTGTGTGTGTGCGCGTGATGTGTAAGTGTAAGGATGTGTTTGAATGTGTAAGTGTAAGGTTGTGTTTGAATGTGTAAGTGAAAGGATATATTTGAATATGTAAGAATTACTGGAATGTGTAAATGTAAGGATGTGTTTGAATGTGTAAGTGTAAGGATGTGTTTAAAAGTGTAAGTGTAAGGATGTGTTTGAAAGTGTAAGTGTAAGGATGTGCCTTAGTGTGAGTTTGCCTGTGCATCTCCGTGTTCGGCTGGATTTTGTTTGTATGCATGTGTTGGTTGAGTGTATATTCCGTACACTACTGCGTGCATTGTTGTACATGTGTTCGTGTGTGTCTGAATGTGTGTGAACGTTTCAAGAGTCAGATATCATTCTACCCCTCCCCCTCCCTCCCCTCCCCTCCCCTCGGAAGGGAAAGGGGGGGGTGTATAAACGGTTAAAAGAAAAGTGTAAAGTAAACCTTGTTTCAACTGTTGATATATTTCATCTACCCAATGATTTTAATTTTTTTACGCTCATCTTCTCTGAAACATAGCGATATTGTTTGGAGGTTATCTGATAACAAAAAAAAAAACCAATAACAATAACATAAAAAAAAACATGATAACACTTGACACGCAGTCCTATCTTTCTATCCAATGAAATGTTGTAGATGTGATTCTCTTTATGGACGCTCTCTCTCTATCTCTCTCTCTCCCCCTCTCTCTCTCTCTCTCTCTCTCTCTCTCTCTCTGGACTTTTGAGAGAAATGTAAATATCTGATTATACAACAAACGCGGACTGTTTTGGGTTTTTTTTTTGTTGTTGTTGTTGGTGTTTCATTTTGAGATGTTTGTTCACCTTTTATATTTCGACTGGTAAACAACTTTACTGTTCTTAATGTATAGGTCTGTCACAGGACATGACAAAAATTAACGAGAATTAATTAATGCGGGAATTAAAGCAGGAGACATCTACGGTATTGTGTGAGATAATGGTATTATGCTTAGATGTTATGTTTAATATAAGGATTAAAATAAAGATACAGTAGTCTCACTGTTTATATATATATATATATATATATATATATATATATATATATATATATATATATATATATGCACTAGTGTATGGGAATGTCTGGGAGCTTATGGCAATATTTGGGAGCTTATGGGAATATGCAGATGCTTATGGGAATATGCAGGAGCTTACGGGAATATGCAGGAGCTAATGGGAATATGCAGGAGCTTATGGGAATATGTAGGAGCTTATGAGAATATGTAGGAGCTTATGGGAATATGTAGGAGCTTATGGGAATAATAGGTGCTAATGGGAATTTGTACGAGCCTATGGGAATATTAGGAGCTAATGGGAATATGTAGGAGCTTATGGGAATATTACGAGCTTATGGAAATATGTAATTGCTTATGGGAATATCTGGGAGCTTATGGCAATATTTGGGAGCTTATGGGAATATGCAGGAGCTTATGTGAATATGTAGGAGCTTATGGGAATAATAGGTGCTAATGGGAATTTGTAGGAGCCTATGGGAATATTAGGAGCTTATGGGAATATGTAGGAGCTTATGGGAATATTAGGAGCTTATGGAAATATGTAATTGCTTATGGGAATATCTGGGAGCTTATGGCAATATCTAGGAGCTTATGGGAATATGTAGGTGCTTATGGGAATATGTGCCAATTGATTCTACTCCAGTTTAGTATTTGGCGAATGGGACTATAGACTTTGTGTTTATTTTAAACCATGTGAGGTCAAATTTTTACGCATCACTAAATTCTACTCCTATTTTTCAATATCTGAAACGGACTATAATCTTCGTTTCAACTTTCTGCTATACAATGATCAACTGCCATGCATAAGTAGATTCAACACTATGTCATTTATCGAAAAAGAAAGATAAGGAAATAGAGAGAGAGAGAGAGAATGGGAATATGTAGTTGCTTTTGAGAATATATCGGAACTTATGGGAATTTTTCTGAGCTTATTGGAATTAGTATGAGATTATGGGAAAATGGGATAGCTTATGGGAATATGTAGGACCTTATGGAAATATGTAGGAGATTATTGGAATATATAGGAGCTTATTGGAATATTAGGAGCATATGGGAATAATTGGGAGCTTATGGGAATATCTATGAGATTATGGCAATATTTGGGAGCTTATTGGAATATGTAGGAGCTTATGGGAATATCTGGGAGCATATGGCAATATCTAGGAGCTTATGGGAATATATAGGTGCTTATGGGAATAAGTGGGAGCTTATGGGAATATGTGCCAATTGATTCTACTCCTGCTTAGTATTTGGCGAATGAGTCTATAGACTTTGTGTTTATTTTCAACCACATAAGGTCAAATTTTTACGCATCACTAAATTCTACTCCTGTTTTTCAATTCTTGAATCGGACTATAAGCTTCGTTTCAATTTTCTGCCATACAATGATCCACTGCCATGCATAAGTAGATTCAACTCTATGTCAATTATTGAAAAAGCGAGATAAGGAAAGAGAGATAGAGAATGGGAATATTTGGGAGATTATGGGAATATGTAGGAGCTAATGGGAATATGTGGGAGCTTGAGGGAACAAGCTGGAGCTTATGGGAATTTTTGGGAGTTTATGGAAATATGTAGGAGCTTATGGGAATATTAGGAGCTTATGGAAATGTGTGGGAGTTTATGGGATTATGAAGTATTTTATGGGAATATGTAGGAGTTTATGGGAATATGTAGGAGCTTATGGGAATATGTAGGAACTTATGGGAATAAGTGGGAGCTTATGGGAATATGTCGGAGGTTATGGGATTATGAAGGAGTCAATGGGAATATGTAGCAGTTTATGGGAATATGTAGGAGCATAATGGAATATGTAGGAACTTATGGGAATATGTAGGAGATTATGGGCATTTTAGGAGCTTATGGGAATATGTAGGAGCTTATGGGAATATTAGGAGCTGATGGAAATATTTCGGAGCTTATGGGAATTTTAGGAGCTTATGGGAATATGTAAAAGCTTATGGGAATATGTAGGAGCTTATGGGAATATTAGGAGCTTACGGAAATATGTAATTGCTTATGGGAATATCTGGGAGCTTATGGCAATATTTGGGAGCTTATGGGAATATGCAGGAGCTTATGTGAATATGTAGGAGCTTATGGGAATAATAGGTGCTAATGGGAATTTGTAGGAGCCTATGGGAATATTAGGAGCTTATGGGAATATATAGGAGCTTATGGGAATATTAGGAGCTTATGGAAATATGTAATTGCTTATGGGAATATCTGGGAGCTTATGGCAATATCTAAGAGCTTATAGGAATATGTAGGTGCTTATGGGAATAAGTGGGAGCTTATGGGAATATGTGTCAATTGATTCTACTCCAGATTAGTATTTGGCGAATGGGACTATAGACTTTGTGTTTCTTTTCAACCATGTAAGGTCAAAATTTCACGTATTAGTAAATTCTACTCCTATTTTTCAATATTTGAAACGGACTATATTCTTCGTTTCAACTTTCTGCTATACAATGATCAACTCCCATGCATAAGAAGATTCAACTCTATGTCAATTATCGGAAAATAAAGATAAGGAAATAGAGAGAGAGAGAATGGGAATATGTAGTTGCTTTTGGGAATATATCGGAACTTATGGGAATTTTTGGGAGCTTATTGGAATAAGTATGAGCTTACGGGAAAATGGGGGAGCTTTTGGGAATATGTAGGAGCTTATGGGAATATGTAGGAGCTTATTGGAATATTAGGAGCTAATGGGAATACGTGGGAGCTTATGGGAATATCTGGGAGCTTATGGCAATATTTGGGAGCTTATAGGAATATGTAGGAGCTTATGGGAATATGTAGGAGCTTATGGGAATACGTGGGAGCTTATGTGAATATGTGCCAATAGATTCTACTCCTGCTTAGTATTTGGCGAATGATACTATAGACTTTGTGTTTATTTTCAACCACATAAGGTCAAAATTTTACGCATCACTAAATTCTACTCCTGTTTTTCAATTCTTGAATCGGACTATAAGCTTCGTTTCAAATTTCTGCTGTACAATGGTCCACTGACATGCATAAGTCGATTCAACTCTATGTCAATTATCGAAAAAGAGAGATAAGGAAAGAGAGATAGAGAATGGGAATATTTGGGAGATTATGGGAATATGTAGGAGCTAATGGGAATATGTGGGAGCTTGTGGAAACATGCTGGAGCTTATGGGAATATTTGGGAGTTTATGGAAATATGTAGGAGCTTATGGGAATATTAGGAGCTTATGGAAAAGTGTGGGAGCTTATGGGATTATGAAGTATTTTATGGGAATATGTAGGAGTTTATGGGAATATGTAGGAGCTTATGGGAATATGTAGGAACTTATGGGAATAAGTGGGAGCTTATGGGAATATGTTGGAGATTATGGGCATTTTAGGAGCTTATGGGAATATGTAGGAGCTTATGGGAATATTAGGAGCTGATGGAAATATTTCGGAGCTTATGGGAATTTTAGGAGCTTATGGGAATATGTAAAAGCTTATGGGAATATGTAGGAGCTTATGGTAATATTAGAAGCTTATGGAAATATGTAATTGCTTATGGCAATATCTGGGAGCTTATGGCAATATTTGGGAGCTTATGGGAATATGCAGGAGCTTATGGGAATATGTAGGAGCTTATGGGAATAATAGGTGCTAATGGGAAGTTGTAGGAGCCTTTGGGAATATTAGGAGCTTATGGGAATATGTAGGAGCTTATGGGAATATTACGAGCTTATGGAAATATGTAATTGCTTATGGGAATATCTGAGAGCTTATGGCAATATTTGGGAGCTTATGGGAATATGCAGGAGCTTATGTGAATATGTAGGAGCTTATGGGAATAATAGGTGCTAATGGGAATTTGTAGGAGCCTATGGGAATATTAGGAGCTTATGGGAATATATAGGAGCTTATGGGAATATTAGGAGCTTATGGTAATATGTAATTGCTTATGGGAATATCTGGGAGCTGATGGCAATATCTAAGAGCTTATGGGAATATGTAGGTGCTTATGGGAATACGTGGGAGCTTATGGGAATATGTGCCAATTGATTCTACTCCAGATTAGTATTTGGCGAATGGGACTATAGACTTTGTGTTTATTTTCAACCATGTAAGGTCAAAATTTCACGCATCAGTAAATTCTAAACCTATTTTTCAATATTTGAAACGGACTATAATCTTCGTTTCAACTTTCTGCTATACAATGATCAACTCCCATGCAAAAGTAGATTCAACTCTATGTCAATTATCGAAAAATAAAGATCAGGAAATAGAGAGAGAGAGAATGGGAATATGTAGTTGCTTTTGGGAATATATCGGAACTTATGGGAATTTTTGGGAGCTTATTGGAATAAGTATGAGCTTATGGGAAAATGGGGGAGCTTATGGGAATATGTAGGAGCTTATGGGAATATGTAGGAGCTTATTGGAATATATAGGAGCTTATTGGAATATTAGGAGCTTATGGGAATAAGTGGGAGCTTATGGGAATATCTGGGAGCTTATGGCAATATTTGGGAGCTTATGGGAATATGTAGGAGCTTATGGGAATATGTAGGTGCTTATGGGAATAAGTGGGAGCTTATGTGAATATGTGCCAATTGATTCTACTCCAGTTTAGTATTTGGCGAATGAGACTATAGACTTTGTGTTTTTTTCAACTACATAAGGTCAAATATTTGGGAGTTTATGGAAATATGTAGGAGCTTATGGGAATATTAGGAGCTTATGGAAATATGTAATTGCTTATGGGAATATCTGGGAGTTTATGGCAATATTTGGGAGCTTATGGGAATATATAGGAACTTATGGGAATAAGTGGGAGCTTATGGAAATATGTCGGAGGTTATGGGATTATGAAGGAGTTTATGGGAATATGTAGCAGTTTATGGGAATATGTAGGAGCTTATGGGAATATGTAGGAGCTAATGGGAATATTAGGAGCTGATGGAAATATTAAGAAGCTTATGGGAATTTTAGGAGCTTATGGGAATATGTAGGAGCTTATGGGAATAAGTGAGAGCTTATGGGAATATGTGCCTATTGCTTTAACTCATGTTTAGTATTTAGCGAATGGGACTATAGACATTGTGTTTATTTTCAACCACGTAAGGTCAAATTTTTACGCATCAGTAAATTCTTCTCCTGTTTTTCAATTTTTGAAACGGACTATAAAAGCTTCGTTTCAACTCTCTGCTATACAATGATCAACTGCCATGCATAAGTATATTCAACTCAATGTCAATTATCGAAAAAGAGAGTTAAGGAGCTTATGGGAATATCTGGGAGCTTATGGCAATATTTGGGAGCTTATGGGAATATGTAGGAGCTTATGGGAATATGTAGGTGCTTATGGGAATAAGTGGGAGCTTATGTGAATATGTGCCAATTGATTCTACTCCAGTTTAGTATTTGGCGAATGAGACTATAGACTTTGTGTTTTTTTCAACTACATAAGGTCAAATATCTGGGAGTTTATGGAAATATGTAGGAGCTTATGGGAATATTAGGAGCTTATGGAAATATGTAATTGCTTATGGGAATATCTGGGAGTTTATGGCAATATTTGGGAGCTTATGGGAATATATAGGAACTTATGGGAATAAGTGGGAGCTTATGGAAATATGTCGGAGGTTATGGGATTATGAAGGAGTTTATGGGAATATGTAGCAGTTTATGGGAATATGTAGGAGCTTATGGGAATATGTAGGAGCTAATGGGAATATTAGGAGCTGATGGAAATATTAAGAAGCTTATGGGAATTTTAGGAGCTTATGGGAATATGTAGGAGCTTATGGGAATAAGTGAGAGCTTATGGGAATATGTGCCTATTGCTTTTACTCATGTTTAGTATTTAGCGAATGGGACTATAGACATTGTGTTTATTTTCAACCACGTAAGGTCAAATTTTTACGCATCAGTAAATTCTTCTCCTGTTTTTCAATTTTTGAAACGGACTATAAAAGCTTCGTTTCAACTCTCTGCTATACAATGATCAACTGCCATGCATAAGTATATTCAACTCAATGTCAATTATCGAAAAAGAGAGTTAAGGAGCTTATGGGAACATGCGGGAGCTTATGGGTATACGCAGGATCTTATGGGAATATGCGGGAGCTTTAGGGAATATGTGAGATTTAAATATATATATATATATATATATATATATATATATATATATATATATATATATATATATATATATATATAATAGATAACACTGGTAAACAGTGAATTCATTGCCAGTGATATTTGAATCATTTTATACAAAGTCAACTATGCTGATTTAGAAATATGTAAGTGCTTTTGCTAGATTGGCTCTATTTTTCGAGATAATTAAAATTAATGAAATAATGAATGCACCGTGTTTGAAAATTGTCAAGAATTGCATGAAGTAAAATAGTATACTAACAAATAGTAGTGAAACTGTTAATGGTCATGCAGAAATTTGTTCAAAAATATGTGTAATAGTGTTATAGAGGAAAACATTTTCATTTGAAAAACTAATTATGTCTTATTAATTAATATGTTTATTGTCGATGGTAATGCATTAGCAAATCGCTGTTTGCTTGACTTCCTTTTGTGTGTGTCGTTGGGTCAATTTCGCTGGAGGCTCCAACAGTTGTCAGCCATCATATGTATGTCCCATCTTCCTTGATATCTCACCTCCATCACCCTCATATCCTGATGAAACCTCTCACATTGTTTCTCACTGAAGTCCCCAAGGTTACCTGGAAATTTGTCTAAATGACAGTGCAGGTAATGTACCTTGATGTTCATATTTGTTCCAATTTTTCTGAAGTTAGTGAGCATATCTTGCACCAGTTCTTCGTAATTCTCTGATCTGTTATTACCTAAAAAGTTCCTGACAACTGAAACAAAACTGTTCCATGAAGAAGCTTCTAGGTGATCCATGAAATTAGTAAAATTTCGATCGTTGATGAGTTTCCGAATCTGAGGACCGTAAAAAATCCCAGCTTTCAGCTTCTCCAGGCTCAATCCGGGAAATGATCTGCAAATATACTTGAACCAATTGCCATATTTGTCCAAAGCCTTAACAAATTGTTTCATTAAACATAATTTGATATGAAGCGGTCCGAGAATTATCTTATTTGTGTCAACCAGTGCCTTGTTGATGATATTTTCTTTACCTACAGTCATGGTTTCCCTTGCAGGCCATGTCACTCTTGTCCGATGATCTTGCCTTGCCCTGCTATCCCAAAGGCACATGCAGCATGGGTATCTAGTGTATCCTGACTGCTGCCCAAGCAAGAAGTTTCCCATTTTTAGATCAACACAAATTGACCACTGATGCTCATAATAACTGACTTTCTGCTATAGTATTTTGATATTCTCATACTCTTCTTTAAGTTTTTTTGAGTGGGCAATGGGAAGAGATGCATAACGGTTACCATTGTGTAACAGAACACATTTCAAGCGTGTAGTCCCATTTGGAGCAGAAGTCCAGGGATGTCATTACAGTAAACAAGATCTTCCTCTTGGCTGAAGAAGAACTCGTCTCTTTTCCGATAAAATGTTATTTTAACTTCTGGTTTGAGAAAATTTCTTTCATTGAGCCTGGACGCTTTAAAGCTCAGATGCTTGCTTGGACAGATTTCGGTCTCGTATTAGGTCATTGAGTTCTTCTTGGCTGAATGGTTGAGGTGTTGAAGAACTTCCTTCATAATCGCTTCCACTATTTTCACCTGCCAAAAACTCCAGATCTTGCCCCCCGTCGGAGTCTGATGGTGAAAACTCTAATAATCTAGTAAACACTGGTATAGGAACTTCACTGCTATGTGGAATTGGTCTCCTTGCAGATTCAAGATCAGGATAATCCCACTTAGATTTCTTGTTGCGATTGAAGCCATTAACATTCACAATACAAAAATAGCAATCACCAAAATGGTCTTTCGGCTCTCGCCATACTATTGGTACACCGAAACTTAGACTTTTCTTCTCACCATTTGTCCACTGCCGTAGGATCTCCACACAGTTTTTGCAGACCTTATGGGGAGCCCAAGACTTGTCGTGGTCTCCCAGCTTCACACCGAAATAAGCCAAATATGCCTGCTGCACAAAGTCGGTTATATTTCTTCTTTGCTTTTCAATCATGTATTCTCCACAGATGTAACAGAATACATTCGGATTATTTTCGCAGCATCTTCGTGATGAACTCATGATGTCTTTAGAAAGCAGCATAAAAGAGAAAAAAAATAAAGTTATGACTTGGTATAGTTAAATTAAACAAAAGACACCAAACTTATTGCATTTGTTTTACACAAAGGGTATAATCATATTTTGAAGGATGTCCAATATCTCAGAAACTAGAGCCAATTTAGCAAAAGCAGTGGCAGTTTTGAAATCAGCACCCATGAATTGTTATAAATTCATTCAAACATTCTTGGCATTTAGCAAAAAATTTTTTTTTGTTGAGCTGTGTAATAGATAATAGATAGATAGATAGATAGATAGATAGATAGATAGATAGATAGATAGATAGACAGATAGATAGATAGATAGATAGATAGATAGATAGATAGATAGATAGATAGATAGATAGATAGATAGATAGATAGATAGATAGATAGATAGATAGATAGATAGATATGTAAAAAATTGTATAATTTCAAAATGTCAACCTCATGTCAAGCCAGATATAAAAATTCTTCTCATGACTAGTTTTATTTGTGTTTTATTCATTTTTTATTCCAGCCTTCCATCTGACATTTTCAACATTCACAAAGTCTCATCAATAATTAAAAAAAAGAAAACAATACAGGGGTGATTTTTTTGTTTATTCAAGTAATAATCTAAATACAAAAAAAAAAAGGAATTGACATTCAATTAAGAATTTCAAGAATGGAATTCCAACCGTTATTTTTTATTTATTTATTTTGTTTTAAATTAGCGAATGTAAATAAAATTATAGCTAAACAAGGTAATATAAGAAATATAAATTTTGCGTTTTATTTGACTTTATTAGCTCATTAGACTTTATATACAGTCATTTGAAAGTTGTTATATGTGTTTTGAAGTATATGCTATAGTTACAAGCCCAGGGATCGGCAACAGGTGGCCCGGGGACTATTAGCTATCCGCGAGAGAAAAAAAAATTCTTGTCCGCTGAAGAAATTCCACAAAGTCAGCTAGGTACGTGATGAAAAGAAACCGATATTTGAATAGAAGTCCTGATTGGTGACTTGTTTCCTTTTTGTTTAAATGTTTCACACACAGGCAGCACGTGAAGCACGGCCTTCATTGTGTTCAGGATCGTTCAAATGTAAGGGGTAAATAGGCTTCCATATTTGGGGCCCACACCAACAATGTGTCAGCGTGGCCTCTCCAGTATCAATTGTTACGAAGAAATCAACGCCTCCAAATACCCCTGTTAGTCTCTATCCAGGGCCCCCAAGTACTACAGCCAGCGTGGCCTCTCCGGTATCAATCCTTTCGGAAGATCAAGGCCCCATTGAAATTCTTTTTTCTACCTAACGCCCCCGAATATCTGTGGAGGTCTCTACATAGGGCCCCCACCCACCGGGCCCCTACCCACCCTCCATAGGACAAAGGACGATAGCGACGTCGACGTGCTTGAGTTTCGCTTTACACCATGTAGCAGTGAAAACAATAAAAAAAATATTCTGGCCCTAACTAAGGCCTGTATCAAATCACAATTAGGCCCGTACTACCTGTATATAGTTACGTACGTGTGGGTGTATTCTCGATACCTGTCTACACCTGGTACCGGTGTGATAACAATCTGACATGCCACTAAGCGTAAACATTACATTCTTCTTACAGAATCTAGTGCTATAGAAAAGGTAAACAAAATAGAAAACATTTCATGTAAATATTTAACTTCAGGTGAGTCTCAAAATTGAAAAACAAAGGTTCGCACATACAGAGGCGCAACTAGACCAAACTTTCAGGGGGGTGGGGGGTGGGGGGGGGGCAAAAAATCGCTTGTATTTAAAAAAATCACATTATTTATATATTTGTATTTTATTTTAAACAAATTTTGGTCTAATATTTTAATTTTTTTTTTATTTCGGAGGGGGGGGGCAAATACCCCCAATGCCCCCCCCCCATAGTTGCGCCACTGCTCACATAAATAAATAATACCTCATTATATATATATATATATATATATATATATATATATATGGATTCCGCTTAATTGGAACATCGCTTAATTGAGACAGCTGCTTATTTTGGATAAATCTCAAAGAAACCAAACCAAGAAGCCAATAGTAAATTTGTATGTTTAATTGGGACAGCCGCTTAATTGGGACAAAATTAAGCGGAATCTATATATAAGAAATGTAGCCAGTGATCTGATTCGTGATTAAACTTGACGATTAAATTTTGGATTTACGTCCCTTGTAAGGATGAGATTAATCTATTAGATCCTATAAACCACTAATGGGATGGTTTTTATGGGGGCCCATGGGGAAAACGAGAAATATACATTGGTCGTCATCGGAGATCGAACCAGGGACCCTCAGGTCGACAGTCGAGCGCTTAACCACACGACCTTCCGTCCTCTTAGAGAAAAAATCAACCCTCTAAATGGGAACATTTTTTATAGGTTTTTGTTATGTCTTCTTTCATCCTCACCCCCAACAGGGAGTGTCGTGGTCGTGGAGGCACTACGGGAAACTTGAAGGGAACTTTCAACCACGACCTGAAAAAATTCAGCTGGTTCTCACCTGAGATCGAACCCGCAACCCTTAAGTCTACAACTGTTACCGCAAGAACATCATACCCCTGTGAAGCAGCAGCAGTAGCATTCGGAAAAGAGCATCTTGGTACAACAGCCCTAGTCCACCGTACCACGGGGGGGGGGGGGGCCTGAGAAAGAAGACCATGAATATAAAGCCTACAAGTATGGAACAAGGCCCCCGGATTAGACAAACCCGACCCAGGTCCATATCATTTACACAGCAATGATAACAGATAAACAAACAATGCCAGAGGTATCAGTTTAAACCATCGCCCGTTGATGTCATATCTGTTCACTGTTCAGTGAGGGATTTTAAAAAAAAAAAAAACATTCAGCGTGAGTTAAATATTTGTTATCAGATTATTCAAAAGGTATTAAATCACACCGGTGCATCGCGCTTTGAAGAAAATACCTTCCTTCACACACACACACACACGCGTTAAATAAATCTTGCAAGCCGTTAGGCAGGCGTAAATAGATGAGAAATATGACCTGCGGATGTTACATCGAGTTAACCAGAGTTCTGGCCCTTACATCGTGCATGACCGAATGGCACATGGGCCAAAAGATGATCAGATGTGGCGCTCCGACCCCCACCCCCGAGATTCTTAGAAAAAAAATAATACCTGCTTTTTGAAGTGTGAGACTTTGATATCGCGTTGAACTAATGAAACAAAATTTATGACTTCATTTCAGTACATTTTCCCATTAGTACAGACAACGTTCAATGTGCGACCTTCATTGACCTAAAGCTTCTTACATACATTAAGAAATATATCTGAAAGATTAGAAAATAAACACTATTAACACTGCAATGCACTCAATGACATAAAAGAGGCATTCATAAACGACACTCAACACAAAAGACACTATTATTAATAACACTAACACAAAAGACACTATTTTAAAAGACCCTAACACAATTGACACTATTATAAAAGACACTAAAATACTAACACAATTGAGACTATTATAAAAGACACTAAAATACTAACACAATTGACACTATTATAAAAGACCCTAACACAAAAGAAACTATTATAAAAGACACTCTCGTAATAGATGCACACAGTCATAAAAGACATTTTTATGAAGGACACTGACACAAGACATAAAACGCAGACATACGTAACCTAAAGACACACTATTGCACACGATAAAGACAAAGACGTTATAGACACACACACAAAGACGCACACACACACACACACACGCCCTGGGGCCCTTTCTAAGGGATATTGGCCAAACACCAACTAGACCTCTGCAAATATTATTTTCCTTTTCCCTGACATTTCTTAAGAGGCCAACAGTTCTTTAGCAGCAGGGCCTCGGACAAACGTAATCCGCCCCTACACACACACACACACACACATACACCCACACATACACATACACCCACACACACAAACACGCACGATACAAACTCAGAGATGCACCACAGCGAAATGATAATCGTGAACGCTTCCCCCCCCCCACACACACACATCCCCCCCACACACACACCCACACACACACACAAACATACATGTCACAAGAATAAGTAAACGTTTCAAAGACAAGCACAGAGCATGTTGCCAGGTTGGCGTGTTTCTACGCCAGTTTTGGCGGTGTTTTTAGGCCATATTTTTTTTTTTTTTGGAGTTTAAATCTCACTCTAGGGTTGGCCGATTGTTTTGGCGGCTTTAAACATTCTTATACAACGTGAATGCGAAAAATCACGCTTTAAATCTAAACAAGTTAGAGTAAATTTAGATTTTTTTTCTCACTTTTATTAATCAGGCTCGGGTTTTTCAGAGGGGATTCTTTTTAGTTTTGGAAGTTCTTGCTAGAGCATATCTGGCAGCACTGCCACATACATTGACTTTCAAGTGAGAGAAGACGAACAGATATTAAGATAGACATGTTATGATCAAAGGAAATCAAGGCGGGTGGGATAAAAGATAAAACTCTGCCTGGCCGTTCATGCTGAACTTTTTATGTCTGAGATTAGGCTCGTGAGAACGGTCTAGATGATGTAGGGGCGTGGATGTGGGTGGGGGAAGGAGGAGCTTAAGGTGAGCAGATTACTCACGCAGGTTAATTTTCAAATGTGTGTTCTTTTTTTTCTTATCGTGCATGGAATAAGTTTTTTGGTTTTTTTTTAAAAGAGAGAGATTATGATTTTAATAAAACCTGGACTGGATTAGTTTTGTTCTCTTTTTTTTTTAATAATGCGCAGTGGATATGGAACCTTTGATAAAATGTATCTATCTATCTATCTATCTATCTATCTATCTATCTATCTATCTATCTATCTATCTATCTATCTATCTATCTATCTATCTATCTATCTATCTATCTATCTATCTATCTATCTATCTATCTATCTATCTATATCTATCTATCTATCTATCTATCTATCTATTTATCTATCTATCTATCTAATCTATCTATTTATCTATCTATCTATCTATCTATATATCTATCTATCTATCTATCTATCTATCTATCTGTCTGTCTGTCTGTCTATATATATATATATATATATATATATATATATATATATATATATATATACTTTTCTCTCTCTCTGTATCTCTCTCTCTCTCTCTCTCTCTCTCTCTCTCTAGTAAGGTCTCTTATTTATGTAGGGCAAGCGTTCCATAAATACGCTACATAATAAATTATGTATATAAATGAACATAAAATTTTTTTCTTTTTAAAATAAAATTACTTTAAAATTCCGAGCATATAAAGATTATTTCACTCATTCTTATATTTTGAGAAATTTTAAATGATAAAAAAAAACAGTCTAATGCGGCGGGAGGGGGAGGGGGATGGGGGGCAAACTTTTTGAGTCGCGGGCCACATGGGATTCACAGGGGGGGTGGGGGACCCGGACCAAGAGTGAGGGGGGTGTGGGGAATGAGGGTTGTTGACATAAACTGAAGGCAAATGTCTTCACATAAAACACTAGGGTTATTATACTTCACTCTAAAATGTGTAACGGGCATGATGGTTAAAACAGTCCGTCAGTCAGACTGTTTGACCTATGCCTGGTCTAATGTCATTAAAGTGAAACATGTTCTGTCAAAGAATATCTATTATAAAATTTAAAAGAAAAATATAGAAAGCAAAATGTTTGATTTATCGCATTCAATTATTTACAAATGTAATGCAATATTATTTACTTAGACGTGTCTAATACACTCAAGAGTAATTTCAACTTCATTTTTATGATGTATTTGCCATTACAATAAACTTTTTTTTTTATCTATGAGTTTTCAAATGGAGTTGTTTTTTTTTTTTTACAGGGAATAGAGTTCAAGGACAAATAACCTCCCCCTCCCCTTTCCCACACCCCCCCCCCTTGCACATCGACCTGTGTATTAGGCTGTCTCCATAACAGGGTGTAGAACGGATATGGCAACCGAAAATTACCGGAAATTAATGTGGAGTACATGTGATAAGACATCTTCGATAGGCATAAAGAAAAGGAAAAAAAAATAGGCAGAAGAAGTTCTGCACAGAAAGAAACGAACAGAAGTCAATAGACAGATCAGAAAAGAGAGTAGAAATTTAGACTTTGCAACAACAAAAAAATGAAGACTTTTAGACATGTAGGGAAACCAAGGTGACGACATTTAGACATTTAGGAGACATAAGCGAAGACATTTAGATAATCAAAAAAACTAAGTAAAGAAATGTAAACATTAAAAAACATAATCGAAGTCATTTAGACCTTCGGGAAATTAATGGAATAAATTTAAACACGAGGGTAATTTAAGGGGAGACTTTTAGACATTAGTAAAAATAAAGGTAGTCATTTAGACATGTAGTAAAACTAAAGGTAGTCATTAAGACATGTAGTAAAACTAAAGGTAGTCATTTAGACATGTAGTAAAACTAAAGGTAGTCATTTAGACAAGTAGTAAAACTAAAGGTAGTCATTTATACATGTTGTAAAACTAAAGGTAGTCATTTATATATGTAGTAAAACTAAAGGTAGTCATTTATACATGTTGTAAAACTAAAGGTAGTCATTTATATATGTAGTAAAACTAAAAGTAGTCATTTATATATGTAGTAAAACTAAAGGTAGTCATTTAGACATGTAGTAAAACTAAAGGTAGTCATTTATATATGTAGTAAAACTAAAAGTAGTCATTTATATATGTAGTAAAACTAAAGGTAGTCATTTAGACATGTAGTAAAACTAAAGGTAGTCATTTATACATGTAGTAAAACTAAAGTAGTCATTTATACATGTTGTAAAACTAAAGGTAGTCATTTATATATGTAGTAAAACTAAAGGTAGTCATTTATACATGTTGTAAAACTAAAGGTAGTCATTTATATATGTAGTAAAACTAAAAGTAGTCATTTATATATGTAGTAAAACTAAAGGTAGTCATTTAGATATGTAGTAAAACTAAAGGTAGTCATTTATACATGTAGTAAAACTAAAGGTAGTCATTTATACATGTAGTAAAACTAAAGGTAGTCATTTATATATGTAGTAAAACTAAAGGTAGTCATTTAGACATGTAGTAAAACTAAAGGTAGTCATTTATACATGTAGTAAAACTAAAGGTAGTCATTTATATATGTAGTAAAACTAAAAGTAGTCATTTATATATGTAGTAAAACTAAAGGTAGTCATTTAGACATGTAGTAAAACTAAAGGTAGTCATTTATATATGTAGTAAAACTAAAGGTAGTCATTTATACATGTAGTAAAACTAAAGGTAGTCATTTATATATGTAGTAAAACTAAAAGTAGTCATTTATATATGTAGTAAAACTAAAGGTAGTCATTTAGACATGTAGTAAAACTAAAGGTAGTCATTTATATATGTAGTAAAACTAAAAGTAGTCATTTATATATGTAGTAAAACTAAAGGTAGTCATTTAGACATGTAGTAAAATTAAAGGTAGTCATTTATACATGTAGTAAAACTTAAGGTAGTCATTTATACATGCAGTAAAACTAAAGGTAGTCATTTATATATGTAGTAAAACTAAAGGTAGTTATTTAGACATGTAGTAAAACTAAAGGTAGTCATTTAAACATGTAGTAAAACTAAAGGTAGTCATTTAGACATGTAGTAAAACTAAAGGTAGTCATTTAGACATGTAGTAAAACTAAACGAAGACAATTAGACATGTAGTAAAACTAAACGCAGACATTTAGACATGTAGTAAAACTAAACGAAGACATCTAGACATATGATAAAACTAAACAAAGACATTTATTAAACCTAAGCGGAGATATTTAGAAAACATAACACAAATATTTTTAGACCTGCCTTTGACTACGACAGGCTGGCGTGGAAAACACTTATTTAAAAAAAAAAACAATGTTACCAGAGAGAGCAATGAATTAAGTAGAACGGAGTATGCAGGGGCGCCATCAAGACGAGCTAGGGTGCGCCCAGTGGCCGGTGTGGTGGTCAATCTTAGACAGTCCATTGAAAATCCCAGCTATGCATCTCTCACAGTTTCTCTCTTGGGAGAGATAAGTTTTGGCCGTCGATCGTGACAGCTCATCCATAGGCTTATATACAAGTAGAACTGACTGTACACAGAAGCAATGATAGTAAATGGAGATGAAAACAAGAAATGACTGTACACAGAAGCAATGATAGTAAATGGAGATGAAAACAAGAAATGACTGTACACTGAAGCAATGATAGTAAATGGAGATGAAAACAAGAAATGACTTAATCAATCACGGCCTGGTAAGAGTAGGCCTAAGTGATTAAATCTTTACTTTAAGTCTCAAATTTCAAGGAAAACTTCCCTGTCGAAATAATCGGAAATACCGGTTTCGAAAAGCTTTTGAATCGAAAATACCGGTTTGGGTTAACAGGAACCGTATTGTGATCCCTGAGACAAACATCTAATTTAATTTATATAAAAAGAAAAAAACGTTTTTAGTAATATCTCAAACTGAATGCCGCGCGGTTCATGTCATGGAATTACACAATTCACAGATACAGTGAGGTTCGTGTATTGATGAGATGATATCACTTGATCGTCTGACAAACTCAGAATTAGCATTTCTCCCTATATTTTATTTCACTTATGGGTTTCAAGGTTAACCGGTTATTTTTTGTTTTGTTTTTTTTTCGGTTTTTGTCGAGCTGAAAAATATGGCGTATGCTAGAAAAATAAAAGTGTCAATTTGCAATATTATTTCTGTGACACATTTTTTTTTTAATAAAAATTGTTTTCGAAAGCCTAATCGTTTACAAATGGAAATAAATTTAAAAACATGAAGAGAGAGAAATAGAGTTAAAGAATTATAACTGAATTTATTTTTTCGTTTTGAATGAAAACAAGGGAGATAACTTTTCAGCCGCAATGTATAGAGTATAGTTAACGATAATATTATAAATTTCATGGCTGGTAAAAAAAAAATAGTTATATGATATTAATAATAATAGTATACAGGATCAATTTACTACTTGTAACTTTACTCTTAACAGGTTAAAAATGTGTTCATCCGTTCTTTTCAACATTGATCCGCCAGTTTTATATATAGAGCCAAAACTTGCAGGGTACGATTATCAAAAATGACCCGTCCCGTACACGTTGGTATTTAACCTGGTGCTATCAGGGCCCGGACATTTACTTTTGCCAAGCCTTACCCACTCCCCCCCCCCGCGCCGAAAATGAAGGCTCTACCTGAGCCTTTCGCCGGGGACGGATGGTCGTGCGGTATAGTGTTCGACTGTCGACCTGAAGGTACCTGGTTCGATCTCCGGTGAGGACCTAGGAAATTTCTCAGGTCATGGCTAAAGTCACCGCTATATCTCCCGTGGTGCCTCCATGGCCATTGCACCATCGGCTATAATGGGGGATGAAAGA
>JAGDYQ010000017.1:0-42500 GCA_021962125.1 Bulinus truncatus | reverse complement strand
TGAACGAAAGGGACAGTGTATTTACAACTCCCACATTGTGTTGAGGAATATGTACGGACGTAGAGAAGACAAGGATATGCACGGACGTAGAGAGGACAAGGATATGCACGGACGTAGAGAAGACAAGGATATGCACGGACGTAGAGGAGACAAGGATATGCACGGACGTAGAGGAGACAAGGATATGCACGGACGTAGAGAAGACAAGGATATGCACGGACGTAGAGAAGACAAGGATATGCACGGACGTAGAGAGGACAAGGATATGCACGGACGTAGAGAAGACAATGATATGCACGGACGTAGAGGAGACAAGGATATGCACGGACGTAGAGGAGACAAGGATATGGATGTATCAACAGAAGATGTCAGACTGTGGCTGAATGAATGGACGTGACGAGGTGGACCAGACTTTTGACAACCTGTCATCTCGTCATTGAGACTGCAACGATTAAAAAATTATCAATTGAGATCTTGTTTATAAAGTGCAAGTTATCCATGTGATGGGAGAGAGAAAGAGAAAGAGAGAGAGAGGGGGGGGGAGAAGGGGAGAGATGGGGAGAAGGTGAGAGAGAGGAGAGAGAAGGGGAGATAGAGAGGGAGAGATTGAGAGAGGGGAGAGGAGGGGAGATAGAGAGGGAGAGATTGAGAGAGGGGAGACGAGGGGAGATAGAGAGGGAGAGATTGAGAGAGGGGAGAGGAGGGAGGGGAGAGGGGGATAGATGTGGAGAATGTGAGAGAGAGGAGAGAGAGAGGGGGATATATGGGGGAGAGAGAGGGAGAGTTTTTGAGAGGGGGAGAGGGAGAGAGTGAGAAGGGAAGAGAGACAGGGAGAGATAGAGAGAGGGAGAGAGAGTTTTTAGAGATTGAAAGAATCAGTGGCATTAAAAAAGATTAAGCTGCAAAAAAAAAATGAAGAATGAGAGAATTGTTAGCTAAAAGAAAGTTATATTTTAGTGGCAAATAGAAAAGAAAGAATGAAATAAACAATGATATTGGTGGACATTTGACTTGTCTATTTGTTTAGTTTAATAAATCCCGCAGAAAGTAAAACAAAACACTTGGAGTTTAGCTGAAGAAATGGGTGGAAATAATTTGGACTTGCAATGATTGTTACAAAAACACAGACAGCTGTAAAATGATTGAATTATATCAAGATTGCAAATGGAAATAGTTTTACGACCGTAACGATTTGCAATGAACTTGATTACTAAAAACAGAAGTCATACACTGACAATAAAATCATACAGATATTAATCAGATTATATATATATATATATGTTTCTTCTTCTTCTTCCTTTGGCTCTACAGACCATTTAGGGCCCTGGCCTGCCATACTACACTTCTCCACTTTTCCCGATCCAGGGTCTTCTTCCTCCACTCTCTCACTCCTATGGCTTTAAAGTCTTTCTCCAATTCCTCCAACCATCTGCTTCTTGGTCTGCCTTTAGGCCTTTTCTCATTAGGTGTTGTCTTATAAATCGTTTTTGGACCTCTGTTGTTTCCCATTCTTTCTATTTATTTATTTTTTTTGGAATTGATAATTTTAGTTATAAAAGAAATAAAAAAAAGATAATGAAAAAAAATATATGGACGGGATATCCTCAGCGATATAATTATATGTTTTTCATTTATGATGATTAATGTGCAAACCTATTAGTTGTTATATATTGTCTGTGTAATCTTGTCGTAAAAGATTAAAGATTAATACATAAAACCATAATGAAAATGTATCCCAGCATTTATATCTTTGTAAATGAATCACAGTACATGCCAGCATGTTGTGTATTGTGTATGTGTGTGTGTGTGTGTAAATTAGCGACTGGGTGAGAAAACCGAATTGGAAGTACATCGGAACTTTTCGGAGTATCAAAATCGTCCAAATTGTACCTCGATTCCGATTACTACCCCAATATATTGTACCCGAATCTGTCATTTTTGTTCGTGTATTCCATAAAGTCTGTTAGTTCTATATATCGTATTCAAAGTAGGGAATCGAATCTAGAATCTATAAAAATGTTGGCATTGCAATCCCCCCCCCACCCCAAAATAAAAAACACACACAAGCTAAAATATTTTATTTATGAATTTTCGCTCGGCTGTCGACCTGTGGGGGGTCCAGGGTTCGAACCTTGATGAATCCCTCAGGATTCCATAAGGAGCTGGTGAAAGTTCACAAAACCACCCAGCCATTAATCTGCCATCTTCATAAGTTGTGGAAGAAAAAGAAATTCGTCTATGGCGATGTGTCGTCACAAATGAGACACAGACAAATTCTGCACTTGATATGTCCTAATGGCATGCATGGGCTTAAGTGAACTTTTACTTTTTCTTTTGTGTGTACTTGAGCAGTTTATATATATATATAATATACAACTAAATATGAGTTGGTCATATACATGTACAGATTGTACACATCTGGATCAAAACTTTGAATACTTATACTTCTTCACTATTTATTTTCACACCTGGACAAAAAAACGTTTGGTTACCTGCCCTGGTTTTTGTTTTAACTGTTTCTTACATTTATATCATAACCTAATTACTGCACTTTCATTCTTTGACTGATAATGTACTGATATTGTTTTTTCAACATTTGTTTATATTTAGATTTGTTGTTGTTTCTTACAAGTCATTTATATTATAACAGTCATTCAAATCACACACACCCTCCCCCCAAAATATCCAGGTCTACAATATATATTGAGTCAAATTCGTTCCATAACACAAATTAACTAAACATTAAATATTCCAGTGCAGTGGAACTTCTATTTACTCCAAAGACTCCAATGACTTCAATGACTCTTAATGACTCTAATGACTCCAATGACTCCAATTACTCCAATGACTCTTTTGACTCCAATGACTCCAATGAATCTAATGACTCCAATGACTCAGATATCCTCTTAGTGGTCGATAGGTTATATTAATATCTATTGAAATTATAACCGTTTGCGTACTTGTCTGTAGAGGTATAAATGTCACTAGTGACCAAGTTTCAGTACATTAGCCTAAACAAACGTTATTACTAAATGAAAAAAAAATGTAGTATCGTCTTAACATCAAGTAATCGAAATCAAAGTAATCGTTACATCCCCCCCCCCATTTCCATCGGTCGGCACTCGATATACTTTATTAATTTATGTTTTATTACCCCAAGTAATCGAATACACCTTTTTTAAAAAAAAGTGTATTCCATGTGCTGTATGGACGATACTCCTGTGTTGACTGTTTAGTTTCGAATTTGTCATTTCTGCGGACAATGTGGCAATGAATAAATTACCACGAAGGCGAAAGATAAAGTAAAAAAGAAAAGTAAAACGGACGCAATTTCTGAGTTACAGCAATCCAGATGCATTGCATGTCATTTTGTTATGGATGTGTGTGTTACGGGTAGATAGCCAAGGGGGGAATAACCTGTGCTAGCCACCGAAGTTGTAAAAGAGTTAACTGCTCCTGTGAAACGAAGAATTTGATTGGCCCGCAAAGTTGGAGAAAAGATTAACATAGATAGATAGATAGATAGATAGATAGATAGATAGATAGATAGATAGATAGATAGATAGATAGATAAATAGATAGATAGATAGAGATCATCTTCCAAGCCCATTCACTCCAAGTTGACGATTCCCAAACCACGATACATTTATCACCCCAGCTAATGACAGTGAAATATTTCTCAGGGTCACTGAGCTCAGATATTTATGCACACATAGAAACCATTGAGGGCGGGAGGGAGGGAGGGGAAGGGGTCAAGCTATCCAGCCAAACGTACTAAATATAACATGTCACTTATCTAATACAGTAATAACATTAAATGCAGCGCTATTTATACATCACCTCTGAACTCTCTCTCGTTTCCTTATCAACTAACAGGCTTACATTATTAGAATAAACATTTCTCCTCTATTGTGCAATTTGTTTTTTAAATTTTATCAATATAAATGTTTGTTGACTTCAAAAAAATATTCATTTCATATTTAATGCATGTTCGCCTAAAGCTATTTTTTATTTCTCAATTTTTCTTTGCCATTTTTTTTTTCAGGAAAATATACATGTCGATATGAACACATTCATGCACTCACTCACACACACACTCACACACACTCACTCACACATAAACTCACTCACGCACACACCCACTCACAAACACACTCACTCACACACACACTCACTCACACACACACTCACTCACTCACACACACACTCACTCACACGCATAATCACTCACACACACACTCTCTCACACACACACGCACTCACACGCATACTCACTCACACACATACTCACTCACACACACACTCACTCACACGCATACTCACTCACACACACACACTCACTCACACGCATACACACTCAAACACACACTCACTCACACGCACACTCACTTACACACACTCACTCACACACACATAAACACACTTACACTAACTCACACACAATCTCACACATACTCACTCACACACACACTCACTCACACACACTCACAAACACTCATACACACTCACACACACATAAAGTCACTCACACACACACACACACTCACATACATACACTCACACACACACTCACTCACACACACTCACAAACACTCACTCACACACATACACTCACACACATACACTAACCCACACACACTCACACACATAGACACACTTACTCACACACACATACACTGACATACATACACTCACACACACTCACTCACAAACACACTCACACACACTCATACACACTCACACACACACACTCACTCACACACACACTCACACACATACACTAACCCACACACACTCACACACATAGACACACTTACTCACACACACACACACTCACATACATACACTCACACACACTCACTCACACACACACACTCACACGCACTCATACACACTCACACACACACACACATACATACACTCACACACACTCACTCACACACACACTCACACACACACTCATACACACTCACACACACATAAAGTCACTCACACACACTCACTCACACCCATACACTCACATACCCTCTGACTCACACACCCATACACTCACACACACTCACACAATGCACTCACACACCCATACACTCACACACACTCACACAATGCACTCACACACCCATAAACTCAATATCACACACTCACACACACCCATACACTCACACACACTCACACAATGCACTCACACACCCATAAACTCAATATCACACACTCACTCACACCCATACACTCACACACACTCACACAATGCACTCACACACCCATAAACTCACTCACTCACACACATTCAAACATACACGCACTCACATACACATAAACTTACACACTCACACACACACTCACTCACTCACACTTACAATTTCTATAGTTTAATGCATTTCCATTAAAGATTTGATTATAACTGTACATAAATATAATACAGAATGATACAATAAAAACCGTTTTTTTTTATTAATAAATCAACCGAAACAATGTTCATAGATAAAGTTACAGAAAGGAACAAAAAAAAACCGGTTAATCGATTCATCTGAGTTGTGCATTATTTCCTTTATTTATTATTTATTGGGGACGGAAATATGTTGTAAATGCGATTCGCAGAAATTAATTTAGAGTATAAAAAAATAAAATTGTTATTATTGAGATCAGCGGTGTTCAATCTGTGAGACGCTAATAAATTACTCGGAGGTAGCGATAAATTGCTCGGAGGCAGCGATAAACATCAAATTATAAACCGAGCGAGACTCTTTGTGTACATTATAAAAAACAACAAATCCAATTGTTTTCAATTGGCTTTATCAACCCCATAGATCACATGCGTTCTTCTTATATGGATTAGTGGGACGGATGGCCGAGTTGTATAGATACTCCACTGTCGACCTGAGAGCTATTAGTTCGATGCTTGGCGAGAACCATTGATTTTTTTTTCCCAGGTGAAAT
Organism: Bulinus truncatus; assembly: GCA_021962125.1. Classification (NCBI taxonomy): domain Eukaryota; kingdom Metazoa; phylum Mollusca; class Gastropoda; family Planorbidae; genus Bulinus; species Bulinus truncatus. Next base: position 36,563 of record JAGDYQ010000017.1, on the reverse strand, counting down.
TAGGTGTAAAATCGTCCCTTTAGCCCCTCCCCCCGCCCCGCCCCCACGGCTTTAAATGGGTACCTGACTTAAGTAAAGGCGGCTGGCCGTTGTGCGAACCACGCATTCCCTTCATATGTTTACTGAAACAGATGAATTCTACACTTCATCTGCCCCGATGGCCCAATAGGGGCTAAGTGAACTTTTTCTGTTGTTTATACTTATTGGATATCGCTATTTAACTGTAGCTCATCACTTTTCTAAGACTGCCCCCGCAAAATAACTGCCAAAAAAAAAACATTTGAATTAGATTAAAGTCTTCATCAGGGTCGTTCTTAATATAGCGAAAGCCTAGCCACAACCCCCCCCTCACACACACACAAACAAACACCAAATAAAGTGGTTCCTTTCAAGTATTTCATTTTAAATCTAAAGCCAACAGAGAGCCCCAACCTCCAAAAATAAAACAAAAAACATTTGGAAGTGTCTCCCTACATCCAGAGGGACGTCAGGCCTGCCTTTGAAAGTCAGAGGAGGTAGTTTTGGCGGATCTCACCCCTCCCCCCCCCCCCACCATCTCCGCCATTATCTTGAGTGAGTTTTTTTCGTAAATATAATAAAAAAAATTAATGCATAAAACGGAAGTAGATCATGACTTATTTCTTATCCATTTCACTTCTTTTAGCGGATTTTCTGCGGATTTCTGAATGAGTTTCTTTTAGAACATTTAGCGCACCCCCTTCCCCCCCTACCCACACACACCCCTCCAAACAAATAAAAACCCACAATCCCTCTCAATAAGCAATTAACACTCCTGGCTAAAGACCCGAATGCCTATGAAAGTCTTCAAAATAAAGGACAAGATACTTAGAGATCTGTCCAATCAGATACAAGATGCTCAGAGATATGTCCAATCAGATACAAGATAATCAGAGATCTGTCCAATCAGATACAAGACGCTCAGAGATCTGTCCAATCAGATATACAAGATTCTCAGAGATCTGTCCAATCAGATACAAGATGCTCAGAGATCTGTCCAATCAGATACAAGATACTCAGAGATCTGTCCAATCAGATACAAGATGCTCAGAGATCTGTCCAATCAGATATACAAGATTCTCAGAAATCTGTCCAATCAGATACAAGATGCTCAGAGATCTGTCCAATCAGATATACAAGATTCTCAGAAATCTGTCAATCAGATACAAGATTCCCAGAGATCTGTCCAATCAGATACGACCATGAATAGAAGACACACGTACAATAACGCTGTCAATCATGTTATTATTCAAGAATACACAGAACTGCATCAAACGAAATAACATTTCCAACTAATTTCATGATAACGGTGCAATCTTTGCACAACAACATTTTAGGTTGCTAAGAAAAAGCCATTAGAAGATTACACCTGTAACGAATCGCTGACTTCCAATAAAACGTGAGATTGCCGAGAGAATCAATAAAATTATTCACAGAAGTGACGTCACACAACTTTTGAAAAATCAAAAAAACGAAAAATGTTTCTTTTATTCTAATTAAAAGTTACAAATTTGGGGGCGTTTACCTTTAGATTTTGTGAACCTCAAACTTAATGTTTTCTAGACCAGACATCAAGATGTCATGATGAACAATCTACTGAAATAATATAAAAATGTCATTTTATACATAAAACAGCGATATTAGATGTCGTTCTAGACATACAACAGAGGCATTAAGATGTCCTGTTAGACTTACATCAGAGGTAGAAAGATGTCCTGTTAGACATATAACAGGTATAAAGATGTCTTGTTAGACATACAACAGCAGCATAAAGATGTATTTATATGCATCCAATAGCAGTATAAAGATGCCACTCTTTACATGACACTGCAGTATACATTCTTTACATACAGTATAAAGAGGTCATGTTAGACATACAACAGCAGTATAAAGATGTCATTCTTTACATACAACAGCAGAATAAAAATGTCATGTTAGACATACAATAGCAGTATAAAGATGCCTTTCAATGAATACAACAGCAGCATAAGATGTCATTCTTTACATAAAACAGCAGTATAAAGATTTCATTCTTTACATACAACAGAAGTATAAAGATGCCATTCTTTACATACAACAGCAATATAAAGATGTCATTCTTTACATACAACAGCAGAATAAAGATGTCATCTTCAAGCCAGTAAGAGGGACAATCAAAGGCAACAGGAAGTTTACATTCCCTTTAGTGTTTTCCGTTTTTCTCTTATAAAATTCAACTTCGTACAAACAACTCTAGCCAAAAACAATAAAATTAAAATGGAATTACTAAATAAAACGTTCTGTTCCTGTGTTCGCTCATGTTTGTGTATGCGTGTGTGTTTACTGCTTACGATTCAATTTAATCTCTAGTCGAATGATTTCCCCTCTTGGGCCATTGTTTAATCCCCCACCCCCTTCTACTCCATTTCCTCCCCTCACCCCCCCCCTTTAGCCCCTACCACCTTCCAATGAATCCGACATTATCAAAGGATTACATTCCAGCTTTCGGTTTGATTTTCCCACGATCTTGTTCCATTGTCGTCTCCTACCGGTGGTCAGCCGCTGATCACTGTTTAAAAACGTTTCGGACGCAATCAATACACTATAATGTACATCACACCCCCCCACCATCATCTGACCATCACCTGACCATCACTATGCCATCACTCATCAGAGTCTGGATGTCTGCGGTTGGCTACAAGATAGACTTCCTAAAACGTCTTTTTTGTTTCTTTTTTATATTTTGTTCAACTAATATACAATTTTTATGTGGCTATTCGATGGGTGAATCCAGGGCCGGATTTAGAACACAGTAGATCGAAAGAATGTAGCCCCCCCCCCCCCCCAAAAAAAAAAGAGAATTCTAATTCTGATAAATCATATGATGAAGGGATGGCCGAGTGGTGAAGAGCGTCAACCTGAGAGTCCAGGGTTCAATCCTCATTTAGAGAACCATGGGGAATAGTTCCTGGTCGTTGTGAAAGTTATTCTGTTGCCCCTCAAGTCCACCCAGCTTTAAATGGGCACCTGACTTGAAGTTGGGGAAGTAAAGGCGGCTGGGCGTTGTGCTAACCACACAATCCCTCTATATTCAGAGGTTATAGAAACAGATGAATCCTGCACTTCGTCTGTCCAGATAACCCATCAGGGTTCAAAGAATATTACCTTAAAAAAAAACAAGCAATTTCGGACAAAGGACATTTTAGAGCATTTTCGTGTACGGTCACGCCGGACGAAATCCGTATTTTTTTTCCGGGTTACCGCCATAGATAATATTATTTATTTTGATAAATAGAGAGGGAAGTAATCATGTTGAATAACTGTTACAAAAATAAATAATGATTACGCCCCTTTGATTAGCTTTTATTATTTATATTTAAAATATAAGCAAAACGGTACATAAAAAATCCGTATATTTTGGCCCTGAGAGGTCAAATCGCGAAATGGACTTTTGCTGCACACATGGCAGGCCAAGACCTACACAATGATATATACATCATGGGTCTAGGACTTATAGTTGCTGAGATATAGGGCGCTCCATTGTTAATATAGCTTATATAGTAAAAAACGGTACTTTATAAGCCCCCTTTTACGGCCCTCAGAAATCAGATCGCGAAATGGACTTTTGCTGCACACATGGCAGGCCAAGACCTACACAATGATACATACATCATGGGTCTAGGACTTACGGTTGTTGAGATATAGGGTGATGACGGACAGACAGACAGACAGACAAAACGGGGACAATAGAGCATTTTTTTTCGAAAATGCTCTAAAAATCACAATCGTCATATTAATAGATTAATCAGGGCCGATTTTTGTTCAGGGCTTAACGCTATCGCCTAAATTAGCATAATGGCTAATCCAGCACTTGTTGTATTCATTTGCTATGTTTGTTTGATTTTTCCGACAATCGTTTTATTTAGAACATGCACACTTTAAACATTAGCTCAGTATCTTCTAATTAGACGGATAGATAGTTCATGACTTGGTTGTACAGGATAGAGATTACGATAAATAGATAGCCATTAGGTAGTTAAGTATGAAATTAGTAATAATGTAGTTCAGTTGGTATTTGGGTAGAAAGGTCAATGTATATGTTGGTATGTGAGTATTTAGGTGATTAAAAAAAAAGGGTTTGTGGATAAATTGTTGGATGAATAGATTAGTCATGTGATAGATGGATGGATTAACAGAATGAAAAATAGATATATTATAATATGGATAGATAAATAGATAGATAGATAGACAGACAGTTAGATAGATAGATAGATAGATAGATAGATAGATAGATAGATAGATAGATAGATAGATAGATAGATAGATAGATAGATAGATAGATAGATAGATAGATAGATAGATAGATAGATAGATAGATAGATGGATGGATGGATGGATGGATGGATGGATGGATGGATGGATGGATAGATAGATAGACAGACAGACAGACAGACAGATAGATAGATAGATAGATAGATAGATAGATAGATAGATAGATAGATAGATAGATAGATAGATAGATAGATAGATAGATAGATAGATAGATAGATAGATAGATAGACAGACAGACAGACAGACCGACAAATAGATAGATAGATAGATAGATAGATAGATAGATAGATAGATAGATAGATAGATAGATAGATAGATAGATAGATAGATAGATAGATAGATAGATAGATAGATAGATAGATAGATAGATAGATAAAAAAATAGCCACTGGTCAGTAAAACTAAAACCACTAAACAAAGAGACTTACCAGGAGAAGAAAATCAAAATGTTTTTTTTTTTGACAAATTCACTTCAGACAATTTCTCGCTTCTGTTTTGTTTCTTTTACTGGGACGTATTGCAGATTTGGAAAGGTCAAGGTAATCTCTTTGATTAAATCCAGAAAGAGGGCGGATATCGAGAGACGAGGTGATTTTTCCAATAGACCGATGCCTGGCCTGGAGCCGAACATCAGGAGACATAATGAGTTATGAAATTGTTTCTTATAGTCTCCCCTTTTCCTTTCACCGTGTAGAGAGATGCACCCATGCAAAAACACGCACACACAAACACACACACACAGACACACACGCACATGCATGTATGTACACGAGTTTGCTGTTAAAATTAGATATGTCGAGCAGTTAATCACTGTTGGAATCAACTTAAAACAAAATGGCTTCATTGATGGAGTAGGAGTAGATTACTATTCTGGTATCCGAGGTTTGTTTTAATTTAATAACATTACATATCACCACCACATCTCTTATGTCAGGGTTTTTTTTTAAATATGAAAATCACATAGCAATACCGGTCTACAAATATACATTCGAATATAAAAGATCGGAACTTCTATTTTATGACACATGGTTAAATTTGAGTATCGATAATTATCAAAGATTAGAAATTCTCTTACACCAAAGGTGTTTTTACAAGAACATCCCGTGACATCATCAACTCATTCACAACGGATACGGTTTACGATTTGTTTCGTTTAAAGTGTTTTGCGCTAAAATAAATGGTTTACGATAGTTTTTACTGAACTGCAAACCTCTTCAATAGGACTATAAATAACACGGGGAATTCCCCGTGACAGAAGCAACACATGGATTTGATATTAAACGGAAGTTGGTAATATTGTGACGCACGGACGGTTGATTAAAAAAGGAATACATCGTTGTCATAACTCTAATTATTGTTGCTGTTATTATATATATATATATATATATATATATATATATATATATATATATATATATATATATATATATATCAGGGGTGGCGACGTATGACGTCATTAGAGCAACATGTCGCTAGCCCTGATGTACACAATGATAACTAGACCGCACTAAATCGAGAGTGCCTGCAGACGTCATAACAGGTCAGTGGAGTTGACCCTTCGACGTGCCGCTTAACATCTGAACGGCTTCTACCATGGCAGTTGTGGCCTGGACCCCTCACCCCCTATCACCCACCCCTTTTTGAATAAACCACAGATACATCTGCCTTGAACTGTTCTATTTGTACATCAGCCTTTCCTTGACGCTTTGTTCATCTGTAGATAACAAGCCCCCCCCCCCCCCGAGGGGGGGGGGAATATGCCATTAACATATTCAGTTGTTTTTTTTTTTTAAATTTTTAAATTCAATTGAACTAAAATTTACTTACCTTATAAAAATACTACATTTAAAAAACGTCTCAATTTCGTGCATTTTTTTTTTGTGAACATATAAACACAAACACACCAAACACACCTAACACATCAAACACACCAAACACACCAAACACACCTAACACACCAAACACACCTAACACACCAATCACACCTAACACACCAAACACACCAAACACACCTAACACACCAAACACACCAAACACACCAAACACACTAAACACACCCAGGCAGATAGACACAAACACGGCTATACACTGTGCACATATCAAGAATCATTTCTCCGGTTGGTTCCACTTTAGACATACAAAACAATTTCAGTCACCACGTCATCACTTTAATTTTTTATATTTTTTTTTTTTGGAATCCAATGGCTGCATTTATGTCACGTGGGCGCTGGCGATGACATTTAACACTCACATGACATTTGACAATCTATGGTGACAATATGGAATAAACTGTCTGCTCTCGACCATATTTCATGCACGTGATATTTTGTTGATTAAAAAGCGTGATATTTGTAGAATATGTATGTATTAGTGTGTGTGTGTTTGTATATATATTTAAGATTTTTTTTTGTTTTTAACATATTCATTACAATTCGAATTACTTCTATTTCAATATGATTTAGGTAAGATTTTTCTATTTCACAAGAACGTATTGAATATGTCAACCATACAAAGTGGGAGATAACTGGACCATCCGTGTAACTGACGCCTTATCTCTCCTTGTTTTGGTTATCTTGCATTTCATATTACTTAGATATCTAAACAGATGGGCTGAATAGATGTCAATCTTGATAGACATTGTCACATATATGACGATACACACAGACACACAGACACACAGATACACAGACACACAGACACTTGATATAATTTGTGTGGTTATGTCTGTGCATCCTGCTAAAAAGCAAGGGGTAAATATCTCAAATATATAGAACATCGTCAGCTGTATTGAAAGTGGAGAGGTTGCTGAAGGAAAACAAACAAAGAGGAGGTGATTTATCTTATATTGCAGGATTTTAAATTCCATAAAGGAAGAGATCATAACTTGACAGTTGATAGGGATCATATTGAGCTCATTCGACTGAATTAGATTAATAGTGTAGGAAAATGTTGAATGAAAGAGACTCTATAAGATCCAGACAGACAGACAGACAGATAGATAGATAGATAGATAGATAGATAGATAGATAGTTAGATAGATAGATAGATAGATAGGTAGATAGATAGATAGATAGATAGGTAGATAGATAGATAGATAGATAGATAGATAGATAGATAGATAGATAGATAGATAGATAGATAGATAGATAGATAGATAGATAGATAGATAGATAGATAGATAGATAGATAGATAGATAGATAGATAGATAGATAGATAGATAGATAGATAGATAGATAGATAGATAGATAGATAGATAGATAGATAGATAGATAGATAGATAGATAGATAGATAGATAGATAGATAATTTTATCTGTTATCTTGATCAAAATTTTTTCACACCTTTATTTTTTTATTTGGTGACGCCTTAGCTTCATGAAACCGTCTAACTGACAGGCCTGACATTGTCCAGAAAAAATATCCACTAAAAAGTCTATCTGTGATGCCACTTAGACCAACGACTAAAGTCAGACGTGTTTCAATGGGAAAGGGGGGGTCAGGAAACAACAACATGGTAGAAGAAAGGAAAAAAAAAATTGGCGGGGAAAAATGAATAAAAACAAATTCTAAACAGTAGTTTTATTGACATCGCTTGTGACAGGAGTCCAGTGATAGATTTGAGTAAAGTTGGGCACTTCTGGGGGCAACCAAATGACTTTTTACGTCAGTGGGGCGAAGAGATTTCAGAGTTTTATTGCAAGGGACCATTCTCTCCCTAGCCAGCTATTGCTAAACCATTTTTTTTTTGACTCTTTGCAAATGAACATTATTTTTTTTTTTTGGAGGGAGATTGAAGATCGAGTCATGGAGAGAGAGAGAGAGAGAGAGAGAGAGAGAGAGAGAGAGAGAGAGAGAGAGAGAGAGAGAGAGAGAAGAGCTCTCATGAATAAAAGATTAACAAATTTGTACCGAAAGTTAGATTACTTTATTTTTTTGTTGTTTAGAAACTAAACCCAGAGTAAGAAAAAAGATTTATGCAGTTTTAAGTTAACTGGATCAACTAGTAGCTCAAGTCTTGGCATAAAAAATTAAATTCTGAAGAGAAAATTTGTATAAAAGTGAAGGGAAAAATTCATGTATTTAAAATATGTGGGGGAGGGGGTGATGGAAGTACTACAGTATTCAATTTGTGTGAAGTCCCTGTAAGAATGAGATGACATCCTTTAGACAAACCACTAATGGAAAGTTGTTTTTTATGGTGACATTCTTTCATCCCCACAATAGACGATGGTGCAAATGACCAAGAAGCACCACGGGGGACATATCGGGGGGACTTTAAACATGACCTGAAATATACATTTATCTTCACTGGAGATCGAGCCAGTGACCCTCAGGTCGATAGTCCAGCGCCTTACCACACGACCCTCCGTCCCCCGCAATAGTATCCAGTGTGTGTGTGAAGACACCACGGGAAGTATATCGGGAACTTGAGCCAAGACCTGAAAATTTTCCTTGGTCCTCACTGAAGATCGAACCAGATACCTTCAAGTCGACAGTCAGTCGTTCATTTCACTATTCAGAAGAGGGTAACACACGATCCCCGCAATAGTATCCAGTGTCTCATTTCACTATTCAGAAGAGAGTAAAACACGGTAGAGTTCATTAAGCAAACACTTATAAATAATTAAAATTTAAGCACCCCCCCCTTACGCGCTCTGAAGTTCTAAAAAACAAACAAAAAAGAATGCCATTTTCGGTTTATAGACCAAAAAACCATTATGTTACGCGCAAACCAGAGCGCAAAACATTTCGCTTAGTAGGCTATTATCCGTTCGGTTGCGCATAAAAGAATTTAATTTCCTTCCAGAGCTGCACATTGGATTTTTTTTTTGGCCGCAGACAAACTTTGAAAAAAAAAAATACATGGAACATGGCCATGTACCAATACTGGAGCTAGATTGTGTGTGTGTGTGTGTGTGTGTGTGTGTGTGTGTGTGTGCGTGCGTGTGTGTGTGTTGTATTCAATTTTTTTTGGTCACATCCTTCCCCCCGTGTTTTGATGGGAAATTCATGTACACACAGATGTCAACCAATGTGTCTTTATAAATCTCCTACAGTGGAATGATGCCGCCTTTGATCCGGATAATTGTGTTTTTCATTCACCGCCGCTGTTTGCCGTGAGCACAGTGAATATGTGCGCATCATGTGCGCATTGTAGTGCACTTTAAACATCATGCAGCTTTTTCACGTGGAACAATCGCCCTTAAACGTTTTCACATTCTTTGTATCCGTATCCTCGCCCAGTATCAAATTCATATCACTGACGCTGACTCAATATGAAAATATTACTGACTCTGCCATTGGCCATCTGGGGATTTATATAACGCTTTCTATCCGTTTTGTTTCTTCGCCTGTACAAGTTGAATTGTTTTGACCCCACATCATTTGTATCGATCCGGTTTAGAGGCTTTATGTGTTCAAAATATTGCTTTTATTTTTTTATTTAAACTTTATTGAACTTTAGAATATTCTTTTTCATCGATTCGGTTTAGAGGCTTTATGTGCTCAAAATATTGCTTTTATTTTATTTGTTTTAGACGTCTGTATTTCATGATGTTCTGTTTCGTTGTATTGCACAGCATATTCCTAATAGTTTGACCTTTACTGGGCTGCTGTTATTTTAACGTTAATTGCCAACCTTTGTTGTTGTTTATTTCAGTCGTCAAGCATCAGACACTAGTACAGTGTACATGTCGGGTGTCATAAGAAGGGGGGGGGGGAGAGAATTTTGGACACACATTTCGAAAGCCAGTTAGGGCCCCCATATAAACGTGGACCCTGGACAATTTCTGATAATTTGGGGGCCCATCAGCCAAAGTTGTCAGTCATGTTCCCTAAAAGATGTGTTTGATAGTCGAGAATTATCTTACAGTCGTGATACCACCTTTGTAGTATTATCTATAACTTATAACCTGTCGACAATTTACATCACCACAAAGTGATTGTACTGATAATATGTAGAAGGCTAACACTATACATCACCACAAAGTGATTGTACTGATAATATGTAGAAGGTTTACACTATACATCAACACAAATTGATTGTGCTGATAATATGTAGAAGGTTTACACTATACATCAACACAAAGTGATTGTACTGATAATATGTAGAAGGTTTACACTATACATCAACACAAAGTGATTGTACTGATAATATGTAGAAGGTTTACACTATACATCAACACAAAGTGATTGTACTGATAATATGTAGAAGGTTTACACTATACATCAACACAAAGTGATTGTACTGATAATACGTAGAAGGTTTACACTATACATCACCACAAATTGATTGTACTGATAATATGTAGAAGGTTTACACTATACATCAACACAAAGTGATTGTACTGATAATATGTAGAAGGTTTACACTATACATCAACACAAAGTAATTGTACTGATATTAACGAAGTACTACGCCATAACTATACAAACACACATTATCTTTGTCATAAGTAAACATATTTTTCTATGTTTCTGATAATCATACACTGGTGATATAAATGAACACAAATCATGGTCTACTTTAAATATTTCATCTCTTTTTTTTTTTTAAATTATCCTATTATACTCCTTCAAGTGTTTTTTCCATCGTCGGCTCGTTAATGGGAGGGCAACCAATCATCCGACTAAAGTAGAATGTCTCAATTAAAAACGTTCAATAAATTTATGTATTTTATTAAACTTTTGACAAATCTGACTTTCGGTAACGCCCACCGGGATGGGTTGGGGTAGATGATGGTTCCGCTCAATCACATTTCCGGGGTGGGGAATTAAGTGGGAGTGGGGGGGGGCGGGCTTCTTCAGGTACATTCGTCCGCTATAAAATATCAGCTTATTATTGGCAAAGAAAAAAAATGGGTGTGATCAGAGATGGGGGGCAAAATAGGTGGAGATTTTCTCGGGTGGAGGGGTGGAACAGCCATAACATACGGCAGCTCTGTCGTTGAAACAGTAATACTAGTAGGGGTGGATGTGTGTGTGTGTGTGTGTGTGTGTGTAACGCAAAGATGGCGTGAGTTGAATGATTTTTTCATCATCTACATCAGTGTTTCCCAAACTTTCGTAATCTGTGTACCCCATTGTATATTTCCGTAATACCGTGTAGCCCCATTGTATATTTCCGTAATACCGTGTAGCCCCATTGTATATTTCCGTAATACCGTGTAGCCCCATTGTATATTTCCGTAATACCGTGTAGCCCCATTGTATATTTCCGTAATACCGTGTAGCCCCATTGTATATTTCCGTAATACCGTGTAGCCCCATTGTATATTTCCGTAATACCGTGTAGCCCCATTGTATATTTCCGTAATACCGTGTAGCCCCATTGTATATTTCCGTAATACCGTGTAGCCCCATTGTATATTTCCGTAATACCGTGTAGCCCCATTAAAAATAAAAACCTGCATATAAGGTTTCTACGGTCATTGCTTCCCCCCACCCCCCACCCCCCCAGTTCAATGTTTTCGCATTTTACCCGTGAATGTTTACCAGATGTTCTCAGTCCTGTGCAGCGTGTAACCCGCGCCAAACTCTTCGCGTTCCTACCGCGGCTGGGGGGGGTACGTGCACCGAAGTTTGGTACACACTGATCTACATAACACCCATAAAGAACGTGACATAATACAAAACGAAACACAATATATAATAAAGCGCCCGCTATAAATCTGTCCGTGCACTTTTTATTTCTCAACCCTGCAGTTGACAGTCGAGCATGTAATTCTAAATTAAGATAAATTCATTTAAAAAAAAATAGATAAATAAAAAAGTATAATGATAATAATAAAACGAACCGAAATAAAAAAACAGTAGTAAATAAAATAAAAAATAAATTTCCCCGTTTTAATCAAGTGCAAAGAATTAGCGATGCGTGTTGATTCGATAATTTTTAGCTATCCGCAAACTGCATCCGAACCGTCAAAATGTCTGTGAGTGTTCACTTCGTCCTTGGGAAACATTTCTGGAACGCATTAATGCATCAAGCGTACCTGATTCTTATAACACTCAATTCCATTTTCTTTGAAATAAAAAAAAAAAATTCGCAGCAGGGAAAGGGAAATAATTAAGAAATGTGATCCCGAAAAGATATGTATCGTTGCGAATTATCTGCAGTTACTTATCTTGGATCAAAATCTTTTTCAGAAAGAGGCGAAAAACTGTAAACATCCCGTAAGAAGGGGGGAGGGGGGGGGCTGGTCCCTCCTGTAAAATGATTGAGGGTGGGGACAGTTGCTCTTTTTTTTTAAAAACAAAAAATGGAGGGGGGGGGGGTTTGGAACGTCATCGGTCTAATAAGGGCCCCCTTACGTCCTAAGGCGTCACGTTCCCTGTTTCGACTCCACACGTCTTACGTTATCGGTTAGCGGTGTCCAGGGACGGATTTAGGGGGGTAGGGAGGCATGCCCCTCCCTACCCCCCCCCCCCGTTACCGCAAGTTTAGGTAAGACATCATTAAATTTGGTCGAAATATTTTTTTGTTCTCAGACCGATTTTCAACAATGAAAACACTTTACCCCCCTGCCCCCGGTGGGTCAAAGTTTTACCCCTCTCCCCCCCCCCCGTCAATGTTGTATAGATCCGCCCATGTCGGTGTTTCTAGCTGTTGGAATTGAAAATATCAAAGTATCGGTGTCTAAAAAAAAACTGCAAAAAAAAATAATTTAACATTCGTTCTTTCAATCATCGCGTCTAGCTAGTCAGTTTTCAATCATCGCGTCTAGCTAGTCAGTTTTCAATCATCGCGTCTAGCTTGTCAGTTTTCAACAAAGTCGTCTAGCTAATCAGTTTTCAACAAAGACGTCTAGCTAGTCAGTTTTCAACAAAGACGTCTAGCTAATCAGTTTTCAACAAAGACGTCTAGCTAGTCAGTTTTCAACAAAGACGTCTAGCTAGTCAATTTCAAATCAACAGGCTAACAAGAAAAGCATCCAAACAGGTACAAAACTAGACAAATGTCTCTTAGTCTCAGACTTAGTCAAGTTACCATTTACCATTGATTGTAATATATTAGAAATATGAGGAATTAAAATTTTCACATTGTTTAAATCAATATGTTTTGAAAGAACTAAAATGATGTTTTTTTTTTTTAAATGAATAAATAAATGGTATATTGTGATCAGTGACGTATTTAAAATGTTTTAATCATTGAATAATATCATTCGATACACAACGGTACATCTAAATATTCTAAACTTGTATAGGTTGGTGATCGTATATACCAATGAACGTCTTAATGATTATTGGTTTTTTTTTAGTGTATTATATTTTGTCACAATTATTATCGATGTATTGATAGATCTAGGTTTTGTTCTATTCCAAACTCTCTGGGCTGTTTGTTCATCTATTTGTCTATTTATTTGTTTATTTGTTTGTTTATTTATTTGTCTCATACAAACTCGGCCGCTGCTTTCACATATTTCGTTTATAGTTATATGAATGGAAGTCCCTTTCCTTCATTTTTTTTTTTTTGTTATTTCTATGTTATGCAGCTACGAGCTCTGACGTCACTTCCGGGACAAATCACTGATCGAGACCGAGATAACGAAATTTGGCGAACCTCGCCTTCCCCCTCCATTCCACCCCGACCTTCTCCCACCCAACCCCCCCCCCACCCCTCCCTCTCCGGAATCACGGGGTATTCGTCCGGTCCCCCCTTTGAGCATCATCATTCACCACGTCAAATCTTGACGCAGCAGGTATTAAGCGTCCCGACTGGACCAGAATTTCCTCCCCCCCTCCCCTTTCCAATGCCTTTAAACTCCCTCCCCCCCCCCACATTTCCCCCTTTTCTTCTTTCCAATGTTTCTGTCCATCCTGTGGACTCCTGAGATCTTAATAGTTTGACCATAAAGAAAAAAAATAAAAGAAAGAAAGCGAAAGACGATCGGAGTGAAGGAGATTCCCTAAGTAAATCCACGCTTCCTGTCTGGGGGAAAAGTCTATTTTCGTCTCTTTTTTTTTTTCTCTTTTTCCAAGGCACTCCGGGGTTATCTCCGCCGTTGTAGAGTTCAGCGCCCCTGTTCTCAGTTTACCCATCATTCATCACAACGGGGGGCAGCTGTAAGGTCGTCACGGGGGGGGGGCAGTTTAAGGGCGTGGAGATATTTAAATATGGCATCCATGACGTTTGCGGCATACCGGTCTCTTCGCTCTTATCAGCCCCAGGAACAAAAACTTTTACTATCTTCCTTTTTTTTGTTTCCTCCTAAATATACAGTTATACCTCACCTAAATATACAGCTATACCTCACCTAAATATACAGCTATACCTCACCTAAATATACAGCTATACCTCACCTAAATATACAGCTATACCTCACCTAAATATACAGCTATACCTCACCTAAATATACAGCTATACCTCACCCTAAATATACAGCTATACCTCACCTAAATATACAGCTATACCTCACCTAAATATACAGCTATACCTCACCTAAATATACAGCTATACCTCACCTAAATATACAGCTATACCCTCACCTAAATATACAGCTATACCTCACCTAAATATACAGCTATACCTCACCTAAATATACAGCTATACCTCACCTAAATATACAGCTATACCTCACCTAAATATACAGCTATACCTCACCTAAATATACAGCTATACCTCACCTAAATATACAGCTATACCTCACCTAAATATACAGCTATACCTCACCTAAATATACAGCTATACCTCACCTAAATATGCAGCTATACCTCACCTAAATATACAGCTATACCTCACCTAAATATACAGCTATACCTCACATGTTTAAATATTACTATATGGATCCCAAAGCATATTACACAAAGGTATTAGCGTGGCTACATAATACAAAGCGACCCTAAACGCTTACATCTCACATGAATAAAAAAAACAACAAGTCAACAGGTTTAAAAAAAAATTGTATTGATGGAAGCGTTTTATAACAGTACCATCAACCCAGTGACGTTTGTCCTTACCTCGCGCTGCAGAGCATTCACAGTAATAGACAGGAACTGACAATACATCACAGTAATAGACAGGAACTGACAATACATCACAGTAATAGACAGGAACTGACAATACATCACAGTAATAGACAGGAACTGACAATACATCACAGTAATAGACAGGAACTGACAATACATCACAGTAATAGACAGGAACTGACAATACATCACAGTAATAGACAGGAACTGACAATATATCACAGTAATATACAAGTACTAACAATACATCACCTTATGTCAAATGGTTATAAAGTGTTCTAGAACCTTTCGTTAACGCTATTTGTATACGATATTACTTCCAGTAAATGAGCTCAAAAAAAAAACCTTTATATTCAAGAATTGTATCACTTCTTTATATATTCTCTCGTTAACGCTCATGAACTCGTTTTACTATATATACCTCGTTCCTTCTTCTCCGCCATTTTTATTCGTCTGAATGCAATTCTTTTATTCTTTTTGCCTTCTCCGCAATGCGAACTGAATGGTGATCTAATCCACAGAGTTTTGATTCAGTCCTGCTCCGCGGCTCCTGGTAACACACAGCACTACCCCCTAGCGGCCTGAAAAAAAAAATTAGCATAAAAAAAAGACAACCGAATTAAGAAATAGAAAGAAAGGGGGAAAAAAATCCAATGGTGCGCGCTTCTGCAATTCTATAGGGGGATTACTCTTTTCCTTTCTTAGCAATTTCCGGGGAAGAAAATGGCGTCTCAGCACTGCTTGCTGATTGGCTGTATTTGACCTGACGTTTCACCGACGAGCCGTAATTGAAATTCGCGACGACGACTGCCGGAGATTCTGCGAAGTGAGATATGTCACCCGAAACTGTAGAGAATGGGTGGGGGTGGGGGGGGGCCCAGATGTTATCTTTATCTCTTCCCCCTAACCTATATAAAGATAGATTTTGTTTTTATTCAAGGGGGCATTATTAGCTACTATGAAGAGTACAGTCAAAGTCAATGCTATGCAGTAGGATTCAGTAAATGGCAGTCTATAAATAAAGGAAGGGGAAATATGATAATGGAGGAGCAAATACATTATCTTCTCCTTTTTTTGTGTGTGAATTTTTAGATTCTAATGTATACATGGATATTATACTGATTGATTTATTAGAGTTACAACTAGAAGCATCATTGAAACATTTAAAAAAAAGTGTGAAGCGCCCTCGGGGCAGATGAAGTAAAGAGTTCGTCTGTTTTGTAACCACCGCATCGAAATGCACAACGCCTATACGCCTTGGATTCCCTAACTAATGTCAGATAACCATTTAAAGCTGGGTGGTCCTGTGAGACTTCAAATAATTCCCTTGCTTATCACCGAGGATCGAACCCGCGACTCACATGTCGACAGTCAAAGCTCTCTACACCACTCGATCACCCGACCAGCTGGATTTAAAGATGTTAAAACTATTTAATTGTGTAGAAGAGATACACCAGTTTCCCAAAGGATAAAATCCGCCCCCCCCCCACCCTCGGGCAGCCCTGTAGCGTGAAAATTCTACAGCAGGGGCCAGGCAATAGCAGGGGAGGGGGCCAGGTAATACATTTTACTAAGTATAACTAATAAGCAGAGGGGGCTAGACAAAACGCAAGGGGAGTGGGCACGGTCTTCCTGCCCCCCCCCCCGCACCCTACGGGCCTGCCATCGGGCAGTCTAAACACACATGAAACCTAAACTTTATTTTTCTTATTTATTTATATTTCTTTGGCCGAATGAATGATTCCCATCTGTTTTTACTTCTCTGCTATGGTCACATTATAAACTAATCTACTGCTCTCCCTTAGTCTAGTTTCAATCAATTTATTTGATGACATCTTTACAGGTTTCCTTTCACTGAATTCTGGAATAGTCTAATTGTTTGTGTTTAGCTCTTAAATATACGTATTTGTTGATGTTTTATTGTGTGTGTGTGTGTGTGTGTGTGTGTGTGTGTGTGGGACGGATGGCCGAGTGGTGTAGATACTCGACTCTGAACATGAGAGTCCTGAGATCGATTCTCGGTTAGAACCATGTGAATTTTTTTCCAGGTGAAATTTGTTTCAAAGTCGTCCCACAAGTCC
This sequence comes from Bulinus truncatus, assembly GCA_021962125.1. Lineage (NCBI taxonomy): Eukaryota > Metazoa > Mollusca > Gastropoda > Planorbidae > Bulinus > Bulinus truncatus. The sequence goes on along the minus strand of JAGDYQ010000017.1, from coordinate 19,190 downwards.
ATCCCAGCTTTAAATGGGTACCTGACTTTAAGTTGGGGAAGTAAAGGCGGCCGGGCGTTGTGCTAACCACACAATCCCTTCATATGCCGAGGTTATAGAAACAGATGAATTCTACACTTCATCTACCTCGATTCGCCCTTTAGGGCTAAGGGAACTTTACTTTATTGTGTGTGAGTGGAGGATTTTAAGTTTTACATATTCCTGCTGATTAGAAAGTTTAAACCTCAGTATCAAATAGAAACTGTGAAACTGTGTTCACCTTAGCTTGAACAATACTCCACTCACATCATGTCTTAGCTTTAAAAAAAAATAATTAATGCTATTACAGTTTTTAACATTGTATTTCAGTAGAGGCTTGCTTACAAAGATTTTATTTAACGATTTTAATCACAGGTAGGTTCATAGTGTGTGATTTGTTTAACATTAGTAGAAATAGATTGATAAATCAATAATCAATATTCTAATATATATATATATATATATATATATATATATATATATATATATAGATAGATAGATAGATAGATAGATAGATAGATAGATAGATAGATAGATAGATAGATAGATAGATAGATAGATAGATAGATAGATAGATAGATAGATAGATAGATAGATAGATAGATAGATAGATAGATAGATAGATAGATAGATAGATAGATAGATAGATAGATAGATAGATAGATAGATAGAGAGACAGACAGATAGACAGATAGACAGACAGACAGATAGACAGATAGACAGACAGACAGATAGACAGATAGATAGATAGATAGATAGATAGATAGATAGATAGATAGATAGATAGATAGATAGATAGATAGATAGAGAGACAGACAGATAGACAGATAGACAGACAGACAGACAGACAGATAGATAGATAGATGGATGGATAGATCGATAGATCGATAGATATTCTTTAGTGAAGCTAGACTTTTTTTTAATCTAAGGGAGTTTAGTAGACAGATTAAATTCTAATATCATTTCTTTCTTTCAGTTCTCTCCCCTACACGTGCAGCGCGCGCACACAAAATTTTGATCCAAAACTTAATCTCACATGCTTCAAAACAAAATTGAGTTTTCTAAATGTGAATTAAACCCCGAAATGAATATGTCAATCACACAAAGAGACCAATCACAAGACAGACATGACCTGGAGATTGTACATTCAACGGACAAATACGTGCGGTAGGGTGATAACTATTTTCATTATTTTTCGTAACGAAACTGAAACCCCTCACATTCGAGGAACAATTATATGTAGATGACAGTAGCAACATTAATTTTTTTTTAAATTGAAAAAAGTTCCCCCTATTTTTAATTTTTCGTTCACATATCGCGCAGTTTGAACTCGCCCCAGCTTGGGGTGAGTTCACAATATATAACTATTTCATTATTGTTATAACTTCTTTTATTTTCTGTTTCAGGTGCAAATATATAATATATATTCTGGAATATTTTAGAACATTGTGGAATATTTTTGAATATTTTGGATAAACTATCTCGTTTTCAGTGCAAGATTGCAAGTCTTACTGTCAGGATAGTGAAAGTAGATAGACATGGATAGATAGAAAGACATATTGTTAGACAGATAGACAGATAGGCTAAACAATCTCACACGGATGCCTACAAACCGTCAAATTCTTGGAAACTTCACTTTTCTGTTCAATAGCCAGAAACGGCGACTGGATCGAATCAAAATGATGATTACGGATATAGAATTGCTTTGGAGGGAAATTCTAGACTTTCCACTATTATCCAGCGCACTCATCAGAAAGAAACTCAATTGCCTGATTGATTTATATGACAAAAACAAAAAGAATCCGTCTGATAAATTTACTACAACACTTTCTCAGTTATTTGATGTCACCAACGTTAATGGAGAATGGTAAAGCACGGAGGATAAAGAACTCTACCAGAGGCAAGTTAAGAGTGGAGGAAAGATTGGTTATTCAATGGTCAAACAAGCCCCTTTGGAATCAATCCACCCAAGAAAACGAATCCGACTATCAAAAACCCAATCACAAGCCAGCTCTTCTCAATCGCAACCTATACAAACACATACAACTGTCTCAGAATCTTTGGATTCTGAAACCTCTGCTTCTTCACCCGACTTGCCAACCTATTCTTCCACGTCATCTTCTCCTGAATGCAAACCGAAATACCAAAGAGCAAGCACTACAACAGCGGGTTTGCTAGTACTGCAAAACAACATTTCTACACATAAAGCATATGATGTTCTTACAACCATTGCTGAACAGGGTCACGATGTGCCAGTTCCAAGTCAGGCGGGTGTCTGGAAACGAGTAATCTCTGTAGGACGTAAAATGAAAACCAAAATTGTTCAAAAACTTCAAAGCAAAGAACTCTATTGTCTCCAGTTTGATGGTAAAAGAGTTCAAGGGGAAGAGTATCAAGTAGTTTTGCTGAAAAATATGACAACCGAAATCAAACTTGGTATTATTAAATGTGAGAGTGGTTCTGCCGCGGCCTTTCACAAGGAACTACATCAGCTACTTGATGAATATGATGCTTGGAAAAATATTGGCATGATAATATGCGACACGACCGCAGTAAATACTGGTCGTTTGCATGGGATTGTAAAGCTCATACAGGATGATGTCTTGAGCAAGGGCTTTCAGAAGCCACAATATATTGGGTGTCAGCACCATGTACTCGACCTCCTTTTGAAACATGTCATGCATTTTTTTATCCAAGAGCCAACGAGCAAACCAAAACTCAACTATTCCTTCATTGACCAATTAACACAAAACTATGTCACTCTTCAGGCTGATTACCGCCTCGTTGCGACAGATGATGTTAGCACAGACGAGAACCCTGGATGGCGAGATGATTTCAAGTTCTTATATGAATTATGTCAGGCATATCGTCATTACAAAACAACTTCACGTTGGCCTCGCATCAACTGGAAGAAACTACCAAATTTACACCAGGCAAGATGGAACTCACGTGCGATATATACTGTTATATCATTTTTTCTGATACCAGAGTGGCGCAACATCCTCACTCCTGCCTGCAACTTCATCTGCTACGAATGGGCAAATGCTTGGTTCCATTCTCAACACTATAATGAAGCGTCCTTCAATGAACTGTTTACCTCACTCATCAGGATAAAATGCAAGAAGGCAATTAAGTGTTTAAAGACCCATTGGTCAGTCGAAAAGTCATTAATTGACATTCCCAGATCTAACCAAATTGCTGAACGTGCTGTGAAACTGATGGAGGAACTTCATGCAAAATCGAGAAAATTTCAATTTTTGAATCTGAAGTTCATAGGAAAAATATGTTTTAAACATTTCTTGTACATTCTGTACATATTACTAACTGATCTGTATCTTATTTGTTAATAAAAGTTGATTAGTTATTATTATTACTCTTTTGAGTTAAGCTAAAAAAAATAATGTCCTTTTTTTTGAAAAAAGAAATATTTTTCCACTTTTTTCTTCCGAAAAAGGGGGAGGAGGGGGAACTTTTTTTAAAAAAATCAAAAATGCAATTGATATTCTTAAATTACACATAAAAGTTCCTCGATTGCAAGTGGTTTCATAAAAATATTTTTTTTGTTATCACCCTAACGTGCGGTGAGCAATGCAATTTAATGCAGACGATAATCTAGAATATTCTAGAACATGGATACCAAAAGATTTTTTAATTGAGATTCGCGTCTAACAATTTAACCTGTTTAACTTTCCACGAATTCTTCTTCTTCCATTGGCTCTACAGCCCATTTAGGGCCTGCCAAACTTTCCGCGACCCCTCGGTTTAATGTTTTGAGACCTACGGTTACAACGGGTTCTAATTTTTCGCACCCAGCCTGTAAATAAAACAATGGAGGGAGTGCATGCTGCCATAAGCCTATTTACGACGGACATTGAAATGTATGGCTAAAAGTTTCCAGCATTTAATTAGGTCAATCTGTGCTAAAATTAGACACTTGTGGAGAGTTGTGCTTTCACCCTACTTTATACATTGTTCTATGTAAAGGTTATCCGTCCCTAAGGTGAATATTTAAGAGTTTGACAGTCTTTTGATGAAATATTACACTGTGGGGTTTTATTTAAATTATATTGACCATTACTTATCACACTCTGATAAAAACTTTGTTTAGTGAATAACATTCCAATTTTACCCATGTAAGGTTTAAAACTGCTCATAACTTATGTAAGTAATTAGATGTTACTCGGATTGAATTCAAGAATTCACTTAGTGCTTTGAATAGATTAGGATTAGTGTCATAAATAAACTTAACGATGTTTGCACGAAATGAGACCAGGATACGTAATTAACGGATATCATATTGATTTAAATTATGGTATGTCTCCCATCTGTAGTTTGTCCCGACTCTCTCCTTCTCTCTTTCCATCTGTCTCTCTCTTTCTGTCTCTGTCTCTCTCTCTCTCTCTCTGACTCTCTCTCTCTCTTTCTCTCTCTATGATGTGTAGATATTGGATTGATGACGTGTATGTTTTAGTATCGTGAGTAAAAGACTTTTAAGATAGAGGTGTTAGTCTTCATTGGTATTAATATTCTTTGGACGAATTATTGTTTACAATTTTAAAAATTTTCCAAAACATCAACCAAAAAAGGTGAGTGGGTAGCTATAGATAAAGTAATTGATTGGTTGATTGGTTGATTGGATGATTGATTGATTAATTTAATGATTGATTGATTAATTAATTGATTGATTATAATAAAATCTAAAGAAAGACAGAGATGATGTATTCCTTTAAAATGAATGTATTTCTAAATCTCGACTTGCATTTTTTCAGGCTCATTAATTCCAAAATGGTAGGTTGGCCTGTATATATATATATAGATATAGATAGATATAGATAGATAGATAGATAGATAGATAGATAGATAGATAGATAGATAGATAGATAGATAGATAGATAGATAGATAGATAGATAGATAGATAGATAGATAGATAGATAGATAGATAGATAGATAGATAGATAGATAGATAGATAGATAGATAGATAGATAGATAGATAGATAGATAGATAGATAGATAGATAGATAGATAGATAGATAGATAGATAGATAGATAGATAGATAGATAGATAGATAGATAGATAGATAGATAGATAGATAGATAGATAGATAGATATAGTACATGTACATAAATAAAGACCACTGCTCTCCACCAATCCAGCCCAAGTACCCCCTGCTCTTCATTTGTCTCTCACTTCTCCTGGCCCGGGCAGACACTGGCTGTGTGTTCCGTGGTAGAAAGAAGGAGGTAAATGAATCAGTTGACTTATACAAACTTTACTTTTTAATTGCTAGTTGTAATACATAATACAGCTTCAAACCTATGCCAACTACATTGTAAGCACGTGTAACATTTGAAACTTCAGACGAAAACAGTCTAGTTATATACATAATACGTCATATAAATTCCAGTAGATTCAGGTGTATTTATATATGCCTATATATATTTGAACATCTTATCTCCAAAGTTTCCAATATGTAGCTAGAGGAGTACCCGGCGTTGTTCGGGAAGGCAGGGTTCTCACCGGATGTAACAAATCTGACTTTAAAAGCGTTGTAGAATATTCAACGTAACAGCTGAGTTTGCAATTTTGAAACAAAAAGACACACAGATACTACAACAATATATAACCCTAGTGGCTGGGGAGGGTGTGTGTGGGGGGGGGAGGGGGGTTATAGGATGCTAGACACACACACACACAAAAACAACACTTGTAGTGGGTAAGGCGACTCGATGCCATTCTCTAGCAAGCCACATACGTTGTCCAGAGACAGACAAGTTTGTTTTAAAGTTGAGTTTTACACAGTTTTTTGCGATGGCGTATGAATAGCCACGTTATACTTTACATATTTCATAATGCTTATAAGCGGCGCCATTTGAGTTAATTACCATGGCAACACCGAGTTGAAAATATGATATGTTATAGGCCTACATAGTCATAGGACTTAGAAAGTATTGAACACAATATCTCATTACGTCATTTCATTAATACTTGAGTCGAAGTTTGAAAATGTGCACCTACTATACTCTCGTACACAGATGTGGTCTATTTTAAGTAACATGATTTATATATAAAATAAAAAAAATAATATTTTAGTATGTATTTTTGACATACACAGAGACATACATAGATACATACATGCTTACATACATGCATACATACATACATACATACATTATACATATATACATACATGCATACATACATACATACATTAGTATTTACATACATTACTTCATTTTGTTTCGGTACCACCACAAGTTCCATTGAACAGTTTCACAATAACTAAGATACCATTAGTTCTATTGAACATTCCCACATTAACTAGGATACCATTAGTTCTATTGAACTTTCCCACATTAACTAAGATACCATTAGTTCTATTGAACATTACCACATTAACTAAGATACCATTAGTTCTATTGATTTTTACTTCATAAAGTATGCAATTAATATTTTAATGATGATCGTGTTTTTAAAAAATCAAAATCCCTCCCCCCCCCCTTTTCTTAGCTGGGAGACCAGTGGCGTATTGAGGAGTGTGACGTTTACCGGTGCACCCTCAAGGGCGTCGAATATCGAAAACTTTGTCTGGTAAGTGCATTCAGTGCACAACTTTAACAATTGAGCGATTTATTTAGTTAAACACTAAACACAGTATCATGAGAGCAAAAAAAGAGACAGAATGACAGATAGACATATAGACAGACAGAAAGACAGACAGATAGACAGCCAGACAGACAGCTATGTGGATAGACAGATATACAGACAGATAGACAGACAGACAGACAGATAGAGAGACAGATAGACAGAAAGATGTGTATGTGTATATATATATTTATATATGTATGTATGTATGTGTGTGTATGTATGTAAGTACTAATGTATGTATGAAATTACTAATGTATACAGACAGACAGACAGACAGACAGACAGACAGATAGATAGATAGATAGATAGATAGATAGATAGATAGATAGATAGATAGATAGATAGATAGATAGATAGATAGATAGATAGATAGATAGATAGATAGATAGATAGATAGATAGATAGATAGATAGATAGATAGATAGATAGATAGATAGATAGATAGATACAGTATATATTCCTAGTATATACATAACTCATATTATAAATCATGAACTAAGTAAACTTTCTATCTTTGTTCCAGGAATCTGTCAGAACTCTTCCCCCGCCTTAAATAGGTCAAATAGGATTAAGAAGGAATGGATACACACTTTTAAAATACAAATAAACTTATGCAACACATCTCTTTTTATGAATTTTTCATTTATGTATTCTTTTGTTTAACTTTAGTTTTATTCCTGCATCAGTTATTATAACTTTTATCCAAAATCAAATGGGGAGAATATTGAAGGAACGCATTCAACCTTAACACCCATCAGAGGTGTAGCGAGGGGGAGGGGCAAGGCAACTTGCGCCCGGGGCATTTTACCTTTTTAATACTTTTTAGCGCCCCCCCCCATTCGAAAACTATATAATATTATATGTAATATATACCATTCTGCGCCCCTGAACCTCGGCGCCCGGAGGCATATGTACCCCTCGCCCCCTAGCTACGCCTCTGATACACATTACCTTTAGTTTTAAAGTCGTATATACTACAGCGCCATTTTTTAAACATGTGGCCGAGTGATCTATAAAATCAAAACAGATCAAACTTCCAAATTTTGCAATGTTAATAAAACAGTTGAAATGTTCTCGTAAATTTGGTTTACATAAATATATATATGGTTTTAAATATTCTTATCTCTTCTTTAGTGCCAAGAACATGCGAAATATTAAATAGTATAAAATATACATATTCTTTTTTCGACTTTCAGTGGTATCTTTCCATTTACATAATTTATACAATTTGTACTCAAGAAAACAAGGTTGATACCTGTCTCTTTGTCTGTGTCTCTCTGCCACTTTGTGACTCTCTCTCTCTCTCTCTCTCTCTCTCTCTCTCTCTCTCTCTCTCTCTTGCTCTCTCTCTCGCTCTCTCTATCTATGATTCGCTACCTTAATGCTCCTTGTATCTTGTCTCTTACTTGGTAAAGAATAGAATACGTACGTTGAATACAATTAGGCAAAAACTACTTTTCTTTACTACTAATAGGTGCTAGTGCAAGCAGAGTCTCTGCCAGGCATTATGTCCCCACCCATCTACAGACTATCACAATGATGCTCCCCACCCACACTTCCTCCAATTTTTCATACTACCATCCCATAGACTCCCACATGCTCCCATAGACTCCCACATGCTCCCATAGACTCCTACATACTCCCATAGACTCCCACATACTCCCATAGACTCCCACATGCTCTCACATACTTCCACAACTTCCACATACTCCCATAGACTCCCACATACTCTCAATACTCCCACATACTCCCATAGACTCCCAATACTCCCATAGACTCCCACATACTCCCATAGACTCCCACATACTCCCATAGACTCCCACATACTCCCATAGACTCCCACATACTCCCATAGGCTCCCATAGACTCCCACATACTACCCATAGACTCCCACATGCTCTCACATACTTCCACAACTTCCACATACTCCCATAGACTCCCACATACTCCCACACTCCCACATGCTCTCAATGCTCCCACATACTCCCATAGGCTCCCACATACTCCCATAGACTCCCACATACTCCCATAGACTCCCACATGCTCTCACATACTTCCACAACTTCCACATACTCCCATAGACTCCCACATGCTCTCAATACTCCCACATACTTCCATAGACTCCCACATGCTCTCAATGCTCCCACATACTCCCATAGACTCCCACATGCTCTCAATGCTCCCATATACTCCCATAGACTCCCACATGCTCTCAATGCTCCCACATACTCCCATAGGCTCCCACATACTCCCATAGACTCCCACATACTCCCATAGACTCCCACATGCTCTCACATACTTCCACAACTTCCACATACTCCCATAGACTCCCACATGCTCTCAATGCTCCCACATACTCCCATAGACTCCCACATGCTCTCAATGCTCCCACATACTCCCATAGACTCCCACATGCTCTCAATACTCCCACATACTCCCATAGACTCCCACATGCTCTCAATGCTCCCACATACTCCCATAGACACAGTAAACAAGAGTTGCGTCCGCTGGTGTATGACTTGTGTACAATGAAGAAAAAAAAATTCAATGAAGATACTGCAGCTATATTTTAAAAATATGTAAACAAAGCTTAGACTAACGGTTCACGGCCACCTTGACCTATCTAGAAGGCCGCGAGCCAGCTTCAGTTAGAGGTAAGACCCAAGCGAGCGGTTTCAACAAGGGGAAACAACTTACCTGCACAGTAAACAAGAGTCATGCCTACTGGTCAAAGAGAAACATTTGTGCTAAAAATGTAAATAAAACATTGGTTTATGGTCTTATTCGGGTGGATCTCATGGATTTTGTCTTTTGGTGGATGACATGCGTGTCGTCAGAGACGGATTGTACGGCGGGCACACAGGGAGTGCTCTGGGCCCCGACTTCTGAAAGGTCCCGCTTTTCTTTTTTGTTTTGTTTCAAATGACAGCAGGCCTGGTATCATATGTGAGAATTATAACACAAATTTTCAATAGTCGGTAAAACATAAAAGCGAGATTTGTTCAGTTTACGTTTATGATTGTCACTCTTACTTTGGCCAGATATGTTATAACATTATCATCTTTTGATGTATAAGTGTTAACGTCTTTATACATGTCGGGTTGTCTTTTTCCGTTAAAATTTCTTTACGGTTTGTGGATTTTTTTTTTTAATATTGACTGTTGACTATATAATAGTAAAAAATATTTTTTAATTAACCCAAAAAAAAAATCACTTTACAAAAATATGGTCAAACCGTTGAATTATTTTGGAAGATTTTTTTCCTGTCTCAGTTATTGTAGTCTCCAACCCAAATGTTTACAAACAAAGCATGGAACGTGCACTCGCTACAAAACAAAAATGTGGTCAAAGAGAGATAACCGTTGAATCATTTTGGCATACTCATTCCCAACTTGTGGTGGCCCCTCACACCCAACCTGTGACAGGCACAAAACTATTGGTGGCCTACTCACACCCTACCTGTGCCGTAGCGAGTTTAACTTGCGCCGGGGCGCAATACCTTTTTAGCGCGCCCCCCCCCCATTCGACAACCATATAGTATTATATGTAAAATATACCATTTGGCGCCCCTTTGAGACTAGCGCCCGGGACATGATGCCCCCTTTCCCACCCCTCTGGGGGCGTAAGATCATGGATAATATGTGCCCCACCCAATATGTTGACGATCTCTTTATCAAAGGGAAGTAACAACGAATTTTAACGGCTATAGCTGTACTGATGGGGAAATGACTGGAAAATAAAAAATAAAAAGGGACATAACTTTTGATCAATATATGTTTTCATAGATTTTACATGTTTCTCTCCTCTTACTTATCTTTTTTTATTTTAAGGGGGGGGGGAGGGAAGAAACTCGTCACCACCTGTAACCATGGTAACTAACTGTATATCAATTTTCATTTTTAATATACTTTCACTCTTACAAGCCCATATAAGTTCTTTTTTTTTTTTTTTTTCAAATCTGATGATATAAGAAAGAAGATATACTCTATTATCACCAAATGACAACGGTAAATAAAACAACGTATACAACAAGTATCGTGTCTAGAAATGATCTGCATTAACAAAACCCTGCGGCCCAACCTCACTACGCCCATGTGTTGTAGCGCAGAGCCCTCAAGATATAACAGCAGCGGCTCCATCATCTATCTGATCGTGCCCCCTTTTGTCTCGGATAAGGGATGGAGGGGGGGCTGCTGGCTCATAAAGGCCCATGAAGAGCAATAATAATAATAATAACAATAACAATAACAATAATAATAAAATCCCACCTGTTCCCCCCTTTTAAGATGTACAATAGTAAATCATAAATGCGTTAAATTAATGTTTACATTTCACATATGGCAGCAGTCAAAGACTTTATTTTTAAATTGACTTAATTCGTGTTGTTAAATATTTTAGTTTTATTACGCTAATATTTTGTTCAATCCGAATGGTTCCCCCTCGACAAATACCCGTCCCGTCGTACGGGGCTTACACATACCTGGTCTAGGCCTTCCCCCCCCCCCCCACACACACAAGATGGATCTTTGCCTAGAACGGGTAAAATTGTTAATCTCATATTCATGCACTACCATTCGTTTAACGGTTTTATAGCGTCCATTGTTGTACCAGACTTCCCACCCCCTCTTCCCACACACACACACACACAATGACGGTGCAATGACTGTGGAGGCAGCTCGGGAGACAAAAGGTTGGGGTGAAAGGTCCCAGTTAGGATTTGAAACTGTAGCTCACAACCTACCAAACATTGTAAATCAGGGGTGTTGTCTGTGTGGGTGATAAAATGAGGGGAAGGGGGCGCGCAAATGACATCTTTCTCTCCATTACAGCCAAAGGATACGTTTTTTATTTATTTTTTATTTTGTTTTTTATTTTGTTTTTAAAAAAAAGAAGAACCTTACATGTATTTGCAAGTCGTCATATTAACCTTGCTACCATCCTGCCCAGATCCTAATATATAGATAGATAGATAGATAGATAGATAGATAGACAGACAGACAGACAGACAGACAGACAGACAGATAGATAGATAGATAGATAGATAGATAGATAGATAGATAGATAGATAGATAGATAGATAGATAGATAGATAGATAGATAGATAGATAGATAGATAGATAGATAGATAGATAGATAGATAGATAGATAGATAGATAGATAGATAGATAGATAGATAGATAGATAGATAGATAGATAGATAGATAGATAGATAGATAGATAGATAGATAGATAGATAGATAGATAGATAGATATACATACATATACATATACATTAAGTGTATTATCAAGCTGAAGAGGAATGTTATGAAGCTTGTATATGTCTTATCTTTGGTTTAAAGGAGTACGTTGGAGGACAGACTTCTAAATAGAAATAAAAGACCTAAAAAAAAAGGAAAACTGCATTGACAGGTTTGTTATCTGATTAATGTACTTAGAAGTGCACACGTTAATCTAGATGTCTCTTTCCTCGTTTATTCTCTGGTATGAAGTATTACCGGGTGATACCATTTGAGACATTACGTATTTGGGCGTATAATGGGGTATTCCTTGCAGTGAACAGAAAATCAAAGAGAGTTCTTTTGTTGTAAAGTACTGATCAACGTAGGTTGGACATTCCCAAGAGTGTAAATAAATATATTTACTTATATATATATATATATGTATATATATATAACACGAGTTAAGAATTATGATTTCAAGAAGTAACAAGACCACACACTTTGATTTCGCTAGCAGACGTCCATTATGCATCATCATCTGCAGCCTATGCCACATTCAGACGTCTATTTCAAGAATCAACTATCACGTTGCTTCTAAGTAACCACAGCAACGAGTTGTGGGTTGATAGGGAGTAGTAATTAAATTAACATGAAACTGTTCCAAATGTGCCTAGAGCCTCCAAAATGTGCCCACAGCCTCCAAAATGTGCCCACAGCCTCCAAAATGTGCCCACAGCCTCCAAAATGTGCCCACAGCCTCCAAAATGTGCCCACAGCCTCCAAAATGTACCCACAGCCTCCAAAATGCGCCCAGAGCCTCCAAAATGTGCCCAGAGCCTCCAAAATGTGCATAGAGCCTCCAAAATGCGCCCACAGCCTCCAAAATGTGCATAGAGTCTCCAAAATGCGCCCACAGCCTCCAAAATGCGCCCAGAGCCTCCGAAATGTGCATAGAGCCTCCAAAATGTGCATAGAGCCTCCAAAATGCGCCCACAGCTTCCAAAATGTGCCCAGAGTCTCCAAAATGCGCCCAGAGCCTCCAAAATGCGCCCAGAGCCTCCAAAATGTGCCCAGAGCCTCCAAAATGTGCATAGAGCATCCAATATGCGCCCAGAGCCTCCAAAACGTGCCTATACAAAGAGCCCACAAAACGTGAGAGTGGCTCGACTTCTCCCTCCCTTATATAACGGGCTACATACAAATACCTCCCACCCCACGCCCCCCATAGACACACCCTCTCATTCCTTGTAGAAATATGTGGACTGTCGTAAATGTCATCAGGGGTTACTACCCGTTGGGAGTGTCATTAGTTTGTTCTTGTTACTTTTAATAAACACAACTTATCTACACGGAGACCAAATATCGAGACCAGCTCAGATCCCAACAATCAGGGGTAATCTACTTGTCTAGCCCAACAAATAACTTGACGTTCCAATGGGGCATATTCTAGTAGAATGCAAGTTTCCCAAATTTAGAATGTGGGTGAATGAATGCTGTCATAGATTCCCTCCCTTGACTTACAATATCTTTTTTTCTGTTATACATTCTTCTTTTTTTTTGTGTATTAAAATCTCTCTTTTCATTCAGTAAATCTTCATATCTTATCAGTTTTAGGGTGTGCTGAAGGTGCGTGTGTGTGTGTGTGAGTCTGTGTTTGTGTGTGTGTGTGTGTGTTGATTTCTTTCCTCGATATGTCCGCTATTAATCAAACGCATGTGTTCAAGAATGTTAACTCAGGCAGAGATTCGCTGCCCTAGAAACCTGGCCACAAAACACGCCCAAATCTCTTTCATCCACGGACAAGTCAACCCTTCCTTCTCTTATTCCCCTACCTCCCTCCTCCCATCCCCCGAAAAAAAAACTGGGTATGGTTGCCTTATATAAGGAGTGATAACCCCGCCCATTACAAAACAGGACACGCGTCGCTATGGAAACGTCAACATGGGGGGAAAACTGGTCTAACCGGAAGACTGAGTAAAGCGGCAGCTGGAGTTATAAAAAAGTTGGACGGGGTTATAAGGAAATATTACACAATACTGTCATGTGTCTCCGCGTTTATTTTATGTTAGCGGTATCACTAATTGATATGACCAGTGAGACGAATTTCACTAACATCCATTGTTGCTATATTACCTACAGTGAAAGTAAAAAGTTAACAAACATTTTACCGACTTAAAGTGTAACTTTTTTTTTAACTTAATGAAGAGCAGCACAAAGCTATAAGAGCCGCATTTTGGATTTCTCTGGTGCAGACGCAAAAATGTAACTAAAAATAAAAAACATTTCCTACCCCCCCCCCCTCCTTAATAGGGGCTACTGCTATCGGGTAAATTAATAACGAGGTGACATTTGTCTAATTTGTAAAAATGAATCAGAATGTAACCATGTACAGAAATTCCACAATTATCTCCAAGGATAGGGTGGGGGGTTTAAGTTTATGTTCTTATAATCACACACACACACAAACACACACACACACAAACACACACACACAAACACATACACATATCCTTAATTGAAAAAAATTATAAAGAATAATAAAAACGAACGCGTTTGATGGGTCTTAACTCGTTGTAGTTAACTTGGTGTCAGGACCTCATTCATTTAAATGAATGAATGAATGGATGGATGGATGGATGGATGGATGGTCCCGAATAACTAATATTTAAAAAAAAATAAAATGTATATAAACAATATGCAAAAGTGGCTAGTAAATCAAAAGCGTAGATTCATATTTTTTTTTTAAATTCTTTTCACATTTTAAACCAGGAAGGGGAGTGAGACATTGCCGCCTTTACCTCAGATCAAGACATTTGTGTGTAAATATGAGGGAACATGAGCCTCTGGTGTGGTCGCGGGTAGAATAATCGTTCAGTGTGGGGCTGCGCCTAGATATCCCCTCTGTAACATAAATGATCATTTCCGCCACTGCCCTCAGAGCAGGGTCGTAGCTAGGTGGTGTGGGGGGTGGAAGGTGTCTCCGCAATGGCCCGAACCGTTACGTCACTGCCTATTAGAGAAAAACCTATTGATGTTTTTTATGCTATATACACTTAACAAACGAACATAAATTTATATATGTGTATATAATTATTAGACTAACAACATATACGATATGTATATATATATATATATATATATATATATATATATATATATATATATATATATATATATATATTTATTTATTTAAAATTGTAGTAATTTATTATGATATGAAAAAAAATTATTTTGGTCTTGACCGAATATCGAACCAGAGACTCTCAGGATGACAGTCGAGCGCTTTACTGCACGACCATTCGTCCCCCCCTCCCCCCTCCTCCCCCCATCACTGCCTCGGGATAACGCTGACCAGTTTACAGGCTAGTCTTATGTCTGAAAGCTAAAAAAAAAAAAAAAATTTAATTAAAAATCTCAAATCTGGAGGAAATTTGAAATAAAAGTAAAAAATTAAAATAACTTTTTTTAAGCCTCTGGTCGTAAATCATGTTTGTCTTATTCGTTAGTACAGCAAATAAAAGAAGTAAAGCCAATAATTTACTTCCTTTGTTCTTTGTCTCTCTTTTCTAACCGTTATCTCTATATCAGATACCATTCCGTTCTGTCAGTGTTAACTCTCACAATACTGGTATTCATTATTTATATCAACACCTCTTGAAGTTATTTGTTATTGGCGGTGTGTGTATTGTTATCATCTGTAACCGGAAGCCGCTTACACGATCCACGGTCTTTGGGAAGGATTGAGTCAGGGGCGAGTCTGGAGCCCCAACAGAACGGGGTTTTTTTCAGGGGCTAGTCGGGAACCCCCACGGAAAGACTATGTCAGGGACGTGTAGTTAACTCCATGGAAAGACTGTGTCAGTGGCGTGTCTGGAGCCCCACGGAAGGGCTGTGTCAGGTGTGAGTATAGAGCCTTACGGAAGGGTTATGTCAGGAGCGAGTCTGGAGCCCCACGGAAGGGCTGTGTCAGGTGTGAGTATAGAGCCTTACGGAAGGGTTATGTCAGGAGCGAGTCTGGAGCCCCACGGAAGGGCTGTGTCAGGTGTGAGTATAGAGCCTTACGGAAGGGTTATGTCAGGAGCGAGTCTGGAGCCTCACGGAAGGGTTGTGTCAGGAGACGAGTCAGGAGCCCCACGGAAGGGGCCACATTTTTACCTCGCCCGACCCCATCATCGTGTGGACAGAGCAAATAAAACATCCCTTGTGATGGTCAGTTTATCGATGTCTAAACTATAAAAACATTTCATTGAAATCCCATAAAGGCATACAATGTTATAAGATTAACACTTACCTCCTTCCTCCCTCTTCCACAACTACCCATTTTATTCGCTTTACCCGCTCGTGGGCCGCAGACGAATCTCTGGTGGGTCGCCACAAAATTTTAATTTTTGACTAAAGGATGTAGAATTACAACCCTATTTCTCTATCAGTGACAATGAACTTTTGTAATCAGCAAAGTAAAAATATGATCTCTCTCCCTCCCCCCTCTCTCTCTCTTTCTCTCTCTCTCTCACTCTCTCTCTCTCTCTCTCTCTCTCTCTCTCTCTCTGTCTCTCTCTCTCTGTCTCTCTATCTCTCTCTCCCTCCCCCTCTCTCTCTCTTCCTCCCCCCCCCTCTCTCTCTCTCTCTCTCTCTCTGTGTCTCTCTCTCTCTTTCTCTCTTTCTCTCTCTCTCTCTCTCTTTCAGTTTTTCTTGCCTGGTGAGTCGCGAAACCGAACCTGTTGTCAAAGCGGAAGGATGCCAGGCGTAAACGTTTGAGAACCCACTGGTACATAACATCAAACTCTGGTGGCGTCCCCTGTTTTCCTGGTAGTCCCCCAAGTAAGTAGAACAGAATTATCTTTCAACGGTCACAATTCAGTCACTGACATCACACAAAACAAGGCGCTGGCCCTGTTGACTCAGTTCGTCGTTATCTTTCCGCTGAACAATGTCTAACATTTATATCACAATCTCTCTGTCGATTTTTTTTTTGTGTGTATATTTAGGCAAAGAGTTAAAAGCGAATCAGATAGACACGAGTTAAGTTAAAATATTGTTACTGTTGTGATTCCGGCTGATGTTGCTCCATATTTGATTTAATTTGATTCAGACGTGTTGCTAGACCAGGAGATGGATTAGACCAGTGTTCTCCTACCCCCGGGGCCGCGGAGCGGTGCAGGTCCGTGGATCGAATGGTACAGGGCCGACCAAGAAATATTACCTTATTTACTTTTTTTTTTTTTATTTACCGTGAAGTTTATTTCTCTCGAGATTTTGCGACTTTCAAAAATACGAGAAATAATCAACGCCCCCCCCCCACCCCCACTTGTCCTTTTTTCAGTGAAATTATCAAATGCTGACCGATCCGTGGCGAGAAAAAAGTTTGGGGACCACTGGGTTAAACCACAAGGAAGTATTGACAGAGTGTTTTCCATGAAATATGATGAACTTTAACGGTGATGTGGGTTCATTAGCTGATCTGCATGTAGCGGTGGCCCTTCTCAAACAGGCGGGTACTCAGTCTACCTTTGAATTGTTACGCCCTGATTATTATATGGGGCCCTTTCTATCCAAGCCTTTCCGCCAACGGCCTTGTCATTTTAAAACCAGATCACTGCAGGTGATAGCCCCCCGTCCCCCACCACCACCCCTCTGAACAGGGCCAGATATAGACTTAGGAATGCCCTAAGCTATTTAAGATATATCTGGCCCTGTATAACCCCCACCCCTCTGAACAGGGCCGGATATAGACTTAGGAATGCCCTAAGCTATTTAAGATATATCTGGCCCTGTATAATCCCCACCCCTCTGAACAGGGCCGGATATAGACTTAGGAATGCCCTAAGCTATTTAAGATATATCTGGCCCTGTATAACCCCCACCCCTCTGAACAGGGCCGGATATAGACTTGGGAATGCCCTAAGCTATTTAAGATATATCTGGCCCTGTATAACCCCCCACCCCTCTGAACAGGGCCGGATATAGACTTGGGAATGCCCTAAGCTATTTAAGATATATCTGGCCCTGTATAACCCCCACCCCTCTGAACAGGGCCGGATATAGACTTGGGAATGCCCTAAGCTATTTAAGATATATCTGGCCCTGTATAACCCCCACCCCTCTGAACAGGGCCGGATATAGACTTGGGAATGCCCTAAGCTATTTAAGATATATCTGGCCCTGTATAACCCCCACCCCTCTGAACAGGGCCGGATATAGACTTGGGAATGCCCTAAGCTATTTAAGATATATCTGGCCCTGTATAACCCCACCCTCTGAACAGGGCCGGATATAGACTTGGGAATGCCCTAAGCTATTTAAGATATATCTGGCCCTGTATAACCCCCACCCCTCTGAACAGGGCCGGATATAGACTTGGGAATGCCCTAAGCTATTTAAGATATATCTGGCCCTGTATAACCCCCACCCCTCTGAACAGGGCCGGATATAGACTTGGGAATGCCCTAAGCTATTTAAGATATATCTGGCCCTGTATAACCCCCACCCCTCTGAACAGGGCCGGATATAGACTTGGGAATGCCCTAAGCTATTTAAGATATATCTGGCCCTGTATAACCCCCACCCCTCTGAACAGGGCCGGATATAGACTTGGGAATGCCCTAAGCTATTTAAGATATATCTGGCCCTGTATAACCCCCACCCCTCTGAACAGGGCCGGATATAGACTTGGGAATGTCCTAAGTTATTTAAGATATATCTGGCCCTGTATAAATCGAGATATTATATGTCAGTGTCAAATATGTAAGTATATGTGGCAATTGATCACTCGGACAATCATTTTTTGGGGGGGTGGGCTTGAAGAAAGTTGGGAGGGGGTCCTTAAGCTATAGCTTGTGTAGCTCATATGTAAATCCTGCACTGCTGACATGTACTCGAGTTTCAAGCCCAGCCCCCCCCTTCCGGTCCTGGCTGCCCCGCCCTATAAAATCAGGTTTCCTATTAATATTGATAACGACGTGATATATTTTATACAAGCTTACAAACCAAAACGTGATTACAACAGGTCTAACTACTGACATAGCTATGTGTGATTGTGAGTGTGGGTGTGTGGGTTTGGGTAATTGTGGGTGTGTGTGTGTGTGGGTATGGGTGGGTGTGTGGGGGCAGTGTGGGTGTGTGTGGGTGTGTGGGTATGCAGACAATACACTGCCAGATAGGGTACTGTACCCAGCGATTGCTGGTGTTCATTGTTTCTTTTTTATGTGGCTTAACTCCTTTTTTTCACCCTTTGTTTCGGTTACTTCCTTTATTTAGTTAGGTCACAATCGGATTCGTTCTAATAAAACTAGGTGCAAAAATGTC